>PQWD01007476.1:0-17235 GCA_019425675.1 Leucinodes orbonalis
TCTTTTGCGTTTTAACTCAGATGTTCGCGGATACAGTTCGAAACAGTATTTAGGTCCTACCAAAACATGTACAGAAACTGCTACAAAATCTCTGGGACGGATTTGTAATTTTTTAATATATTTTTTTACAATTATATTATAGGTTCGCGTTTGACGCCGCCTTGCCTGATGTTAACCACAGACGATACGCCTAGGATGGAGCACGCTTACCTAGATGAGAACCTATTCACTCTAGATCAAAGATTCCCAAATCTCTAACATCCCATGTAGGCAATAGATCCTAGCATATATATAGCTTAAGGGAAATAAAGGTTATGTTGAATTTGAAAGTGCTGCCACCATTTCTCTGATTAATGGTTTGCCTAAGAAGCCTTTTATCGCACCTACTGGAAGATTCCATACATTTTCTTTGCCATAGACAGTTATTAAAACCATTCTTAAAAAAACGTATTCAATTTCTAATGCGTATCTCTTTAAAATCGTTTGGTATTATCTATGGGTACATTTAGTTAGATCTAACTTAAAATACCTAAGACAAGTGGTTGGGATACCTTAAGTAGGTACAATTTATTAATATTTAATACTTGAGAACACCTAATTCATAGTATATCAAACCACTTTTATAACTGAAAAATGTAGTTGGCCACAAAAAATGCAATGTTGCTAAAAGCTATGTCAAGTAAATGGTTTCAATTGCGTGTATATCATGTTTAAGTCAAAGTTACAATGTCGGTATTTACCTATAGGTCACCAATGTACCTATAAATTTAAGCTGATGTTTAAATGCTATGCTTTTTATAACATTTTTGCTTCATTGTTTTGGTATAATGAACCATTAAAAGAATAGTCTTCGAAATTAGTTTTGAATTTATTTGTTAAAGAGATTTTGCTTACATGTAATGCTATTACAATTATAGCTTTGCTTTTAAATGGATAGTAACGATCTACCTGATTGCTTCTATACGAAAAAGGCTTTCACGTTCTAACTTGTTACAAATAATCCTATAAAACTAGTACCTATATAAGAAAATGTAAAAGGTACCATGTCATTGTCGATACATTTGAAGAAGCGTCATAATTAAAGAAAAAAAATTGTGTAGGTCTGTTAATATTTTGACAAAAATTATTTCGAAATATATTTTCATTAGTCAGTCTATAAAGTGAAAATGAATAACATAATAAATAAATATCCATCGACATTCGAACCAGTGGCGTGCAGAGAGATTTTGAGTAGGGTATGCAAAGTGAGTGACACTGATGGCAAAAACAATAAATAATTTGCATTTTTGTCAAATTAAGTGCTGTTGTTGACAGCAGATCGCCTATGGTGGCAAATTTGTATAGGTAAATGAGCGAATAAGTGGAAACCTTTTAATATGTTGGGGATTTTCCAGGTTGTCTGGGCGCACAAGGTATGCACTGCTTATTTGCATATATGGAGTGCACGCCACTGATGACAACCTTTATTGAACTTAGAAACACCCTGACCAAAAGTTTATACTGCACGGGAATCGAACCGAAACTCTCGGTGTAATATTCGACTTCTCGACCTTTTTTAATAATACCTGCGTATCCACTGACACAGCCAAAAACATTCGCACAGCGCCATCTATCCCCAGGTTAAGCGTGAAGCTTGTAGTATGGTAGGTACTAAACAGATTTAAGAATTCTTAAATCTGTGATTTAAGAATTATTCTATTTAAGAATTCTTAAATCTGTGGTACTAAACAACTCATAAACATATTTACACCATAAGGGTCACTTTAGTAATGAATAGTGACAATGATAAATTATTTAATATCATGAATCATGCAGGATTTCTTTGCGGAATCCTTATACAGCATTTTTTCCGCACTTAATATTAAACGATATCTGCAGGACGATATCATCCGTTTTGAGGGGAAACTTCAAAAATCTGCATTCTATTTTTCATAAAATTATGTAAACATTACTATGTACGTATTACGTATATTATTATGTACGTATTTCAAAACGAGCGAACTGAACGTAACAGTGCTGATAGATATTTGCATTGATTTGAATAAATATTCAGAGATAGTTAAAGCGGCTTTGTTTACTAATCACGTACGTATCTATTATTAAACTTGTTTAACTTAAATAATAAAGAATTATGTGAAGATTTCTATTAATTTCGGTTATGCATTGGTGACTTTAAATTTTTAAATAATTTTCAATAGGCATATTAAAACAGGTAGGTAATTATAATGAAAAATGATAACAGGTAATACCTATTCATTCTGTATGTATTATCATTAATCATGAATGATAAATGATAATACATACAGATGTAGTATCATTACATACAGATGTATTATCATTTAATACAGATTAAGAACAATAATTATGTTAAAATAACTTACCGTGTGTCAATAAACTTGTTATTTCATTATTTCAATTTAGATTTAAACGGTTATGTTTACTTACTTGCAAAATCAAAAGATACCATCTTCTGATTAAAATATTTGCATGCTTTAATTGAGGCTAAACACTTATTAAACTTTTGAAATATTTCATACCATCTTTAATTCATGAATTGTATTTAGTTCGATTATTTACGATATTTTAACAGAAATAATGTCGAAAAGGAGTCATCTCTAAATCGTTTATAATTAAAAAAATACAATTACTCACCGACGTCTCTTAAATTGTTCGAAGTTCTCTGGGCACTTGACAGGAGTACCAGAGACAGCAGGAATAAACTGGGAATGTTATGTACCAAAAGGAACTTCATCTTCAAAACACTGGTCACAAATACTTAGAAATAAATTAAAAAGCTTAATGTCTATGATCAACAGAACTACTAAGAAAAAAACTGTTTTCACTTTCAGTTACAATTTGGAATTCAAATTTAGAAAATAAATTTCATTTTCGCGCTCTGCGGCGCGTTCGGAAGCGCGTGTGCGGCCTGTGTAAAGTATACTGAGAGGCTGCGTGCGCGCAGGTGGAGAGAAAGAAGCACGCAGACTCATCGCGACCGGTCGATGGCATCAAACAAGACCGGCGCATTAATAATAAGCTGCCTGTATATGCAATGAACTAGCATTCTTGAGATTGAAGTTGATTATCTTAATCTGATTAAAAAGTACCTAAGCACCTCGGTGGCTAAGTGGTGTGGACTGTTGCCTTTTTTGAACCTCCACATTGCACACTCGGAAGTGTGTTGTGTGCAGGTTCAAATCCACACAATGTCTATTCAAATTTTCGAAATCATATGTATGTTATTCAGACGCTCTTACGGTGAAGGAAAACACCGTGAGGAAACCTGCGCACGCCTGCGAATATATTCAAAGGTTGTGCGTGAAGTCGGCCAATCGGCACTGCTCGCGTGGATGACTAAGACTATACACCGTAAGGGTAGGCTCGCGTCCCTCGGTGGGCCGCGTAATGAGCTGATAATGATGGTGGTAAATAAAGTAATTAGGTATTTTATATATTCTGGCACAAAATATATAATTATATGCATGAATTGATTGGCAGTATAATATTGGGGATATATTAATTTATTTATTCCAATTAAACATTAACATGTCAGAGGCTCAATGCGTTAATGTATAAAACTAAATAACATTTTTTCCTTAAAATTTAAATAACATAAAATCACTTAGCCAATCCAAAACGCCAATAAATAATAATTAGAAACTCTAGCAGGCATACTCGTAAGTTCAAATAACGAACAGCGTATAGAAATACCATTTTAAACTGGACTAAACCAACTAAATCCTCGTGGTATTTTCTAATACCACGAGGTCAAGCAGCGATAAATCTTATGGAGTTCCTTTCCTTTCAACCGCCAAGTTACTACTTCATAAAAATGTAAACGGATAAGTTAACCTCCTAATTATCAATGCCTAAGTGGGTATGACCACTAAACTGGAGATATTTAGAATAAACACTGAAATAACTTTTAATAATTTTAGTGAAACAAAATTGAAACTGTAGAATTATTGAACTTTTACAAAAATAGTAAGAGGAGGAAAGATAGTGAAATACGTCATAATTTAAAGAGTTTCTGCCGTAATAATGAATCCTGCCTGTTTAAAAACTCTAGCATAGTCTAAATTAGTAATCACCGGCTTAGCTTGGTTGCATACGAATTAATAATAGAGAATAATGCTTTATACGAAATTAAAATCGTCATCAGCCTATATCAACCCACTGCAGGGCTCAGGCCCTCCCTGCCAGCATATTAAGGGGATATATACAATTAAAGAGCGTCGGTGGCTCATTGGTGTAGTAGACTGTTGTCTTCCGATCTAAAGGGTGCAGGTTCGAAAACCGCCACGTACCAATGTCTTTTTAAATTTTCGTAATTATATTATGTAGATATGTGTATCAAAGGGCGATCTTTGGGTGAAGGAAAACATCGTGAGGGAACCTGCGCACGCTTGCGAAAACATTCGCAAAGGTTGTGCGTGAACGACTAAGACCTATCCACTTTCTACGCTTAGGCTCGTGCCCCTTGGTGGAAACGTAATGAGTTCTGATGATGATGTTAAAATTATAATAACAATAATTAATACGTAATACAGCTATGCTAGAATCAAGTCGACACCAAAGATCTTGCAAAGAAATAATTAGGTTAAGGTTCTGATCACATTTAGCACAAGATGCCAAAAATTTTTAAGTGCTATACTTAGTAAGAGCTTCGGTGGCTCATTTGGTGTGGCCTGTTGCCTTCCGATCTGAACGGCTTAAATCCCGCCACGTACATATTATACTTGTTCTCTAAGGAAAATATCGCGAGGGAACCTGCGCTCGCCTCCGATGAGATTGTGCGTGAAGACGGTCAATTCGCACTGGGCCCATGTGGACGACTATACGGCCCATATACACCCTTTACGTGTAGGTTCGTGGCACTCGGTGAGCTAATCATGATACTTAGTGCTTTAATATGTTTGGTAGGATCTTTTAAATTTTTAGTAAAACTTATATATTTAATACAAAAATATTATACGTCTGTATAATATTTTTTTATTGCTTTCACTAATGTGTAATTTACAGTATTTCATTGGTAAGAAGAAATGTGTAAGTTTTTTTACAAAATTTATTTTTACAAACCTGGGAACTGCCTGTAGTAAGTACATTAAGAATAATTTTAAATCTTAGGTTACCTTACCTTAGATGAAAAAAAAAACTTTGTTGTTAATTTGTTTTACTTTACTTTATTGTACTTGAGTAAAACACACTTTTTAAAACTAAGTTTAAAAATTGAATAATGACTGTTTTACGAAAAATATTTTATTTGACCTTAGATAAACAATACACATACATTGTTTATTAATGTATTTTTCAATTCAATATTTCCTTAAATATATTTTTTTGTAACTGGCTAAAATACCATAGTGCCAAACTGTCAACTTTTTTCTAAATCAACTATTTCCATTCCAAGATGGCGATAGTTGTCAAGTGTCATTTGACTTGAGTCTTCTTCCGAGTTCACACGCGTATTTTAATATTGCGTTTCGGCCAGAGTCTCGTGCAATTCTACGTCTGATTAGTCTTAAATACATGTGATTAGTTGTGGTATTTTAATAAAAAATAATGGCAGGTTTCACAGAAAACGCCTTGGTACGTAAACTGCAAGAGTTAAATCCAAGCCAGCAAAGTATTCAGACTTTATCACTGTGGCTAATACATCACCGAAAACACCACGCTGCTGTTGTGAAAACTTGGCACAAAGAGTTATTAAAAGGTAAATACACTATTATGAAAATGTAAATAATGCTCATCAATTTTATTTATCGTCTGAGAACAAAATTTTGTAACCTTTTGCAATGTTTATAAACTTAGTGAGTAGGTACCTACATATTACAATCTTATTTTGAATGCCTGAGTCTTCTGTTGTGTTGGTTTACCAAATTATTATTTCTAATAGTTGTTGCTAAGATAAAACGCAATGTTTTTTAAATTAATATAATGTCTCTGCCTCTCAACTAACCATTCACTAAAAATAACATGCAAATTCACCCAATTAAAAAACCACAGCATCTAATCGTCTAGTGGTAGTAAAATAAAAAGTTTATTTGATTACAACTTGTAGAATAGTGATACATTGGCTATGCTTTGTCAGGAGGCCTTATCCCTACAAATGGGGCATTATGTTAATGGGTAAATTAAAATCTTTTTCGTTAAACATTTATCATCTGTTATTTTATTTTAGTGAGTGGTAGATATCTGTAGGCAAATTAGGGTGACTGACATACCCCACAGGATTAGCAAGTGGCAGTGGGTGTGGAAATCATTGGGGGCGGCCTTTATTTAGCAGTGGATATATTAAGCCATTGTGTGTAGTGCACATGTGAATAGTCATAAAAGATAAATCTATTGTCTACGTGCATGTTAAGTTCGTGCGGTTAAGCTGTAATTATAATGATGATGAGTGGTAGATTCTTAACTAAAATGAAAAGAGATCATTGAATGGGATTTATGCCACATACACAGTTCTAAATAGATGTCATTACATCAAACAGAGTTGTCGGCTTGCCACTTGTCTGTCGATGCTGTAAAGGCTATATGTTTCAAACACCAAAAGTGTAATCTTGCAAAAATAACAGAAAATCAGTTGTATGTGGTACTTAGCTCTAAGCTAAACATTTGATCTGCAATTAACTGTTTATAGCAGACAAACTTTTCATGTACTAATGGGACAACTACTAATTAATTACCACATGTTTCTACTTATTATGTTTAAATTGCCTAAGTAAATTCTAAAGTTACAACATTATATTTCAGCCAAAGACAACAAGCAGCTCACATTTATGTACTTAGCAAATGATGTTATACAAAATAGTAAAAAGAAAGGCCCAGAATATGGGAAGGAATTTGGCGAAGTACTCGTGGACTCATTCAAACATATGGCCAAGACTGGCATCAATGCCAAGACGAAACATTCATTGCACAGGATACTTTCAATTTGGGAAGAGCGAGGAGTGTATGATTCTGAGAAAATACAAGAGTTCAAAGAAGCTGGTATGTAATAAAATTTTATTTCACTTTTGTATATTTTAAAGGAAGGAGGAAAAAGAGCGTCGGTGGCTCAATGGTGTGGACTGTCGCCCTCATACCGGGAGGGCTGAGGTTCAAATCCCGCCATGTACCAATGTGTTTTCGAATTTTCGAAAAATATATGTACGTTATCCGACGCTCTTACGGTAAAGGAAAACATCGTGAGGAAACCTTCATGTATGCCTGCGATTGCTGTCCAATCCGCACTGAGCCCGCGTGGTCGACTTAGGCCTAATCACCCTATATGGGTAGGCTCGTGCCCCTTGGTTTAATGAGCTGATGATGATGATGATGATATTTTAAAGATGTAATCAAATTGATTTTTACTAACTAACCCTATTTCAGATGCTTCTTAAAAAAATTGAAAATTTTCTTATCCTGAAAACAAATTGTCAGTCTTTTGGACTTTTGAATAAGCTTTGGACACTTTTATGAATAATAATTCATTCACTAAAAAGTCTCTAATTATTTTGTTCCTTATTTTTAGTTCATTCATGATTTAACTAGGTAGTAGACTCAGAACTGAGTCTTCTAGGTTGGTACCACCATAGTACCAGGTATGATCCCATAAAATATGAGTGTTTCGTAATTCTGTGTTTTGGAAAGAGGGCATTGTAGCTAGTAAAATTACTGGTATATGAGACCTAACATTTGGCATCTCGGGTGTCGGGCGCAGGGCAGTGGTGACGAAGAATAATGGCTGCCTGCTGTTACTAACTCCTACAACACTAGATCTGTCATGGTCAAGCATATCAATTACCACCAGGTGACAGAACTGATGGTCCCCTTTGACTTATTTAAGATTTTCACTTGTCTGCTTCCCCAATTTGTAAGATTAAACTTATATGCACTGGCACTAGAAATGTTATCTTTAGATGGTTTCATCAAAAATTATATTAAGTAGCAGATTTCTGCACTTAGTCCAAAAGTATACCATTGTGTGCGCCCTGGCAGTCAAGTAGTTATTCCAGCCCGCACACCTCCTTGTACAATTCATCTGTACCTTCATCTCCATCATTTAAATGAGTTTGTTTCGTATATGATGGTGCTTTTACGAAATTAAGAGTTGTGGGTGCAATTGTCACAAGAGGGGTTAGTGTTTGATTTGTGTTTGGGTAACTCAACCAATAAATCATTGGATAAATCACACATATTATTGAACTTATTTACTTTTATGGATACAACAAAAAACACACTGCAGGAAAATAAAATGAGAATACAGAAAACTTTCTCAGAAACCCATTAATCTTACAATAGATAAAATTATTAGAATGACATACATACTGAAGAGTCTTACTCTGTTGTTATAGTGGATCCTAATGATGCTGTACCAAATAAAGTCAGTAAGAAGAGGAAATCGGTTGAGATTGACTCAAAGGAGCAGCCAGAGAAGAAGCCTAAGATTGAGAAGGAGAAGAAAGAGAGACGCCGCAGTGAGACCGTGGTAGATGTGGATGGCCATATCGAAACGCGCACAACGCTCAGCCCTAGAACACCACCTGGTGACCCTCCAGAGCCAGAGGAACTGATCAAGGTAATATATATAAGTATTGTGGGGAACTAAAGTAGCTTATAATAATAATAATAAATGTCCACTGACATTCACACAGCGCCATCTAGCCCCAAGATAAGCGTGTAGCCTGTATTATTGGTACTAAACAACGGATAAACATACTTATATATTTTTTATTTGTAAATAAAAACATATTATACATAGAAATCACCCAGACCATTACAAACAAATATGTTCATGCTCACAAATATTTGCTGGGGAACCCGGAACCCTTGGTGTAGAAGCTGACGTCTCAACCGCACCAAATGGGTTGTCAATAGCAATAATAATAACTGGGCAAAAACAAAAACTGCGCATAGAAGTCCATAAAAAATGCCAACTTTCATGAATTCACGATTGTTAACGCCCGCATGCTTTAAAATAGCCTCATTTAATGAGAGATGTACTAGATGAAGAATAATAATAATGAATACCATTATTCTGAAGTTAAAGTAGCTTAGTCTAGGTTAAACGGTCCTTTTTTTTTGGGGGTGCCCCATAAAAATATTTAAATTTATAAATTCATAATTTATTCAGTGTCAAACATATATTTATAAAAATTAAAGACAAAATAATAAATCTAGCAATAGTAAGTGAGGGCACTGGTTGGTATCCACTCTATGTCAAGCATTGTGATGTTATTAAAACATCACAACGTTGATCTTCCCTGTGCACTGTCTCACCCTTAATAACATTTAAGTGGTTAATTTTATTGCAACTTCTGGCCATAACCGTTTTTAACCTTAACATCCACTGCTACTATAAGACCCGTGGGTGATGATAAGGAAATCATTGCGGGTTTTTGACTGTAACAGTCCATACTGAGCCAGTTTGTGTTACTGAAGATTGCTATATCCCATCCCTGTCTGGGTACTCTTATGCTTTTTATACAAAATATAAAGAAGCATTACATATTAACAAAATTGAAGTATCTGTTATATTGAAATATTTTTTTTTTCTTTATGCATATATATGGCATATATCGCACCTTTCACATTATAGGGGCACAATTTGAAAAACATGATTGTTGGGAAAACGCGTTTGAAGATTCTTGAGCGCTTCTGTTCTCACAAAATAAATCATAAATAAATTAAAACATTAATTGCAAAATAATATAATATTATAAGCGTATGTCCGTTAGTTATGAATTACTTATCGCATATTTAGTTTATCCCAGCATTTTAATAATATGCCACTTTACTCGGAAATATGAAAAAGGCATAAACTAAGTTTTCACGGCTTTATTGCACGTTCTGACTCTTTCTTTCAAGAGTGTCATGTAGATATGTTGATTTTAAGCCCGTTTATAAGTAAAACTCAAAAATGCTATTTTTTTTAGATGTACCCATAGTATGAAAGGTGCGATATGCAAAGATACCAATTTTTTTTTCTATCCGTGTGTCTTTTTGTTCCGAGTAATCTCTGAAACAGCTGGATGGATTGGGACGGGACTTTTTTGCTACTTAAATACGGGATATGCTACTTAAATTTAGAAAATACTTTATATTTAAGAAAAATAAAGCAATGTTTGTCTGCGCGGCGGCCGCGCGACTCGTGAACGCTTTAGGTTATGTTTACTGCGTGAGAATATCTTATCTTATAAAGCGGGTAATACCGCGGGGAACAGCTAGTCTATTAATAAAGCGATGCAGACCGCTGGTGCACTAAGAAAATAGAGCTATTTTATTTAGTTAAAATTGATGGATGTAGAAAGGGGAGGACCGGGATGGCGCAAAATGGGGAGACCTATGCCTAGCAGTGGACTGCAGCAGGTTGAAGAGTTGTATCACATATAAGTGAGACTGGCTTGGATTCCAGGGCGGGGTAGCTGAGATAGAACTGCAAAGTGAACCCAGCCCCCGTCCTCAGACGCGCGCGATTAATTTTTAAGTGGGTGATTCCGTCGCCGTTGCGGGCCCTCCCCTTGGAGTGGACCCGCGACTGCGACGGACTAGTCCCACATAACCCCGTCATCCCCAGTGGCGGGGTAGACGAGTGTCTTTCAAGACTAATAAAAGCCTGGCTTGGATTACGTAATGTTTCAACTGAGAGGTCTTACATCCCTTAATCTGCCAATATTATCTTAGATAAGCAATGCACTAACTAGATGCACAATTTCACTCAAAAAGTGTCCGCGGCAAAATTCTTCCCATCCGTCAGTTGGGAAATTTTCATACATAATCACGTCGCTCGCTACATGTCATAGCGACATTGTAGTATGCTCGTGCGTTGATTTTGAACCCTTTTAATGACGCCTTAAGGTAAAAATTTTAATGAATAATTTTATGTCATAATTATAACATGAGAATGTACATGTCAAGCGGCTCGGACATTTTTTGGTTGATATTTCTTCGTGTTTGTGCATCTAGTAAGTTTATTGTGTATTCTAAGGCCAATAGTCAATGTTAATCGTAAATTGATTATTATGTTATGCTAGAGTTCAAATTGTCAGGTTTGCATGTGTGTCAGTATGATCAGCAGTTGTTTTTCCTCTTGGTATGGTTTAGTTTTGTTATTTGCCTATGTTTGGTTTTTGAAATACTTAAACCAATGCTTATACTTTTCTTCTTTCTATACCAAGCTCTTTCATGGCTAATACCCTACCCATAAATTGTAAAACTTTAGAATTGAAAATGTTATATTCGCTACTAGTCTCTTTCCTACTAAAAATCATTTATTGTAATAAATTTGTTTGTCTCATCAAGTTTCCCTATAGTAGAACTAAGAGCAAATGAGCAAGGCATAAACGCTATATAAAATAGAGCACTTATTAAAAAATGTTGTCCTTGAAATGCGGGCATTATTTTGCAATGATTTTATTTATTTATAAATAAATGATAAATGATATCCGCCGTTTATCCTCATTTGCAGAGATTGTGGAAATATGCTCTTTTTGAAAGGCACTTCATTTGAGATTTCTCATCTCTTTCATTTACTAGGATAATGTGTAGAAGTTACCAATAATGCATTGATTCACTAAAACTATCCCAGGTTGATATTGAAAGTGTCTTCCGTTTTGCAAATATTTTTCATGTTCAAATGAAGGGAAAATAATGTTACCAAACATTATCAGTACCATGTTATTTCTTATGTATTGTTTACATAAAATAAATTATGCATCATCAGGAACCAAGTACTGTTGAAGTACTAGAAGCCGCGATCGCCAGCGGCTCGTCCAGCGAAACCGCACACTGTACTTGTGGCCGCCAAATAAATGGGGCTAGGGTAAGCCTATCCATCCTTTCAAGGGGTTCCGGTGTCCATACGTGCCTTAAAACAATCAATATGTACCAAACTAGTATTATAGAAGTCTATATAGTGCTGAATGAATGCATGATAACCCCATGAACACCGGGATACCAGACAATAGAAAATCTATTGGGTCTGGCGCTTTAAAGTGTCATTGGCGTTCAAAGGGTTAATGAGTATGTAGAACTTAGGTACCTAATTTAAATATGCAAGTGGATGGTTTATCGGAGAATGAATGCATGAGTATGTTGAAACAAAGTTACTTTAAACGACATTGATGCTGATGCCTGATTGCAATTATGATTTAAATGTCTATGAATTTAAACATTCATTTGTTGCACGACTTAAGTTATTATTTATTACGCGATAAGAAACTCAACTCACCGGATTATTGCGATTGAAGCAATACTAATTTATTTTGTATCCTATTTCAGGCCCTCTTAGAGTTGGAATCGAGCGCATCCAGCGACGAAGCAGTCCGCGAACGAATCGCCTCCCTACCCCCCGAAGTATCCGAAATACAGTTATTGACTAAGTTAGAAGGTAAAATGACACCTAATTTCCGCATCAAATGTGTAATATCAATCATTAAACGACTTTACGAAGTGACACAGTGGCTGAAAAATAATAAAGAATGACGATTAAAAATTGTTTCATTTATCTCATGTAATAAAAGTGAAAATTCTTATAAAATAGGTAGTTTTTCAAAAATCTATTAGCAATTATAGAAAACAAAATGAAAAATTGCATTTGAATATCAACAAAATAGCACCTCACTCACACTTATGAACACACAAAAACTATGGAAACAATACAATCTATTAGTTAATTACACTTTGATGATTCCAATACAAATCAACGAAGAGTATTTATAATATTAGGTCACACTTAATAGAATATTTATCAATTAATGAAACATTATTATCATTACGGATTATGTAAGGACTGTTACTTGGGGATTGTTTGTCTCAATAAAATTTCCATTCATTAGTGAGAAAAAAGTTATGTCAGTACATTAAATTTGTAGTTGCAAGTGCCCCTGAACTATGTAAATTCGAGTGTCACTTTACACAATTTGTAGATTCGAGTGTCACTACAGTATAATTGTAGATCCCTGGGAGTACAAACATTTGTGTGCATAAACGTGTCTGTTTGTATTGCTCTGGGTGTTTTCTATGTATAATATGTTTGTTTTTACAAAAAAAAGTAAACAAGTATTTTGGTTCGTTGTTTAGTATCCATATTACAGCCTAATGCTTAGTTTGGGTTTTGATGGTGCTGCGTGAATATCAGTGTATATTTATTTATTCATACACATGTTTGTAGACAACATTTGACTATTTAAGTGTCACTACAGTGGGATAATTTAAGTGTCACTCAACTAGGAAAGTTCAAGTATCACTACACAAAATATATAGAATCGAGTGCGTCTTCACTAAATTTGTAGATTGAAGTGTCAGTACACTATTTGCCTATTTTGGTGTCACAACACTAGGAAATTTAGCTTCACTAGACTTCATTGCTGAAACTTATTATGTTCAATGAATTTATACATCGTCATTACACTTATTAGATTCTTATATATTTATATTCACTTACTAAATGTATATATTTACATTTACACCAAATTTTGAGATTGAATTCTCCTTACACTAACTTCTCAATCCAAATGTCACTGCTAAATTTGTAGATTCAAGTGCCAATGCACTTAGTTGACCCAAGAATCACTGCATTTCATTTGTAGATTGACATGTCATTACACTCTAAGTATCTACACAAAATTTGAAGGTTCAGGTTTTTTTATGAATCCTAACATTACATAATTTGTCATTTTTTTTATATTATTTATTTTGTAATTTGTATGAATAGATATTAAATTAAATTTCAATAGTCGACATACAGGTGCCATACATTCATTAATTACCAGTTCCACCACTTTAGCCACTCCCAAAAGTAAAATTATCATAAATAGCAATATAACTAACAGTTGGTAGTTATAAAAATGTAAAACATAAAAATTTCAAATCGGTGAACTGTTTTATCTGGTTATCTCTAATTCTCTAGTAAAACTAGCTTTTGCTCGCAGTTCCGCTCGCGTTTAATTTGGATTCAGTATTAATTTTGCGGAGAATTACACACAATTTCCAGAGAGTCGTGGGGGGCTAAAAGAGACAAAACTTGCCTGTCACTCTTCAGTCCCTTCAAATAAAGCACGTTAATTTGTCGCTCCGTTTCGTTGTGGAAGACGGACAAACGGACACATACACTTCCCATTTATAATATAGGTATGGATAACTGTATTTAAATGAAGGGAACTACATAATAATTATTCTGCCACAGATAAAGAATCGGCGTTGAGTCTGAGCGCTGTTGTTAACTCGGCTGTGGAACTCCTAGCGGAATATAACCTTCGACTGTCTGAAGAATTGGAAAAACGGAGGAAGGTGGCCGCCATGTTGAGAGACTTTGCGCAAGTGCAGAAAGAGCTGGCTAAGCAGGCGGAAGCTAGATTAGAGGTCGGTGAATTGTACTATTTAGAAAGAAAGATAGAAAAATATTTATTTGGTGCAATACAAATTATAATATGTTAGTCCTTAAAATAATATTTAAAATATACAACCAAAATGGTGGCCATTCAGCTAATGCCAAGACAGTTTTCTCAGGGCGCTGGTTTGCGGTGGAACCAAAATTCAGGGTATATAAAGTTGTTCATATATAGTAGGTACTTAGGAATACGTCGGTGGCTCATTGGTGTGGACTGTTCCCTTCCGATTTGGAGAATGAATGATCAAATCCCGTGAAGTACCCAATTATTTTAGAAATAATAGAAGAAAACATCGTGAGAAAACCTGCACTCACGCCTACGAAGAAGTGCGCGGGTTACGTGCGGTGTGTGGAGTGTCCTGCCCCCCCCGTCTGACCTCATACCCCGATTGCCATCACAACTTGTCGCATACAGTAAATTCTTTAACCCTTTGAACGCCAATGATACCTTAAGGCGACAGAAACAATAGATTTTCTAATCTGATTCCTGGCATTCAAATTCAATTCAAAAAGTTGCTGCTTCAGATCAGTTTCAAATTCTTCTTGCTATCTTTAACTATATGTATGTACAATCGTCATTGAACATGTTACTCTGAATCTTATACGTCATAAAATGAGAACTACGTCCTTTTATTTGCAAATTGTTACACTATAAATGCTAGACCTGTATTTATTAATGTCATTTGTGGAGAGAAAATAAATGTACTTTATTATTATTTTTTACAGGAATACAATGTGAAGTTGCAGAAAATCTACGCCGTGAAAACAGAAGTGAAGTCCCACATAGACAATTTGCCCGACGTCTCCCAATTGCCCGATGTGACTGGAGGACTCGCCCCCCTCCCATCCGCAGGTGACCTCTTCAGCGTCTGAGACGAAATCACCTCTAAAGCAGTATGTAGCCTATACTCCATTGTAAGATCGGAGATTTTAGAATTGTCCTGTTTACAGAGGTGAAATATGCTAATGGCTTGTATTGCCATTCATAAAAAAAAGAAAATATGTTAATGACGAATAATTTATATATAAAGTGCTTTATTGTTAGTATAGACTAGTTTTCTTGCTCTGGAAATGTTCACATCTAAACTGCCCGAGAAAAACCTTAATACCTTTTATAGAGACTTATTATATTGACTATAGTAGTGCACTTTAAGTAATAAATTAAAAAACAAGTAATATGGCGCTAGCACGATACAAAAATAATAAATTTATCAGTAGCATTTTAGTAATTTGGATCATAAGAATTTTATGTAATCTAATCTGTTTTCGACGAAATCCAATAATAAGCGTTACCATAAGCAATACTAACTTGTCAAAAGTTATGCTAATAGCAAATAAGAACATTGTATTCGCATTATAGATAAACTCAAGATTTGTCAGTACCGTTGTAGTAATTGATTGTATGTAATTTGATGATTCCAATAAAAAACTCACCATAATCATTCATAACTTATCAAACGTGTTTCTAAAAGCAAAAAATCGTATTGTAATATCACTAATAAATAAAATAAATTAAAAAAAAAAAACTATAAACAGAAGCAATTGCTTCTTTTTATAGTTATTTTTCCCATTAAAACCTAATTAGGTTTTGTTATAAATGATCCTTCAGGTGGCAATACATTGGTGGATTTTACTCTTTTCCGATTTCTTAATGGGAGTGAGTGCCATGTTTCGGCACTAAGGAGTTAGCTCGACTGGAGTTTCACCACGGCCTCCTTAGATAAACAATAAATTAACTGAAGTTTCTGGCCATCGCGTCGGTTGGGCAGAATGCCGTTCCAGTGGTGCGTTCAGGCCAAAATTTTAATGAATATTTTGTTTGTTGTAACAATAACTATACGTATGTGCTGTACGGCTTGGACTTTTTTGGTTGACTTTTCTTCGTTATTGTGCATGTGGTTAGTTTATTAAAAGCCGACGTAAAACATAGATTTGATTTGTGTTTATAGTAAGATTATCAGCGGCAACATCTTTTCTTCCCCCTCGCAAAACTTTTTTCTTCACCCCTACCCTATTTGATGGCCAGTCACTTGTTGCTCCTTCTATCCGACCATGAAGTACATGAGTGGCGATCTTAGATAAGAAACAAACTAACTAAATGCACTATCTCATTCAAAATGTGTCCGCTGCAAAATTCTGCCCATCGTGTCAGTTGGGCGCTTTAAATACAACACGTGGTACCCCCAGCCAAAGTAGCGCCATCTTTTGTGCAAATTTTATCGCAATAGCTATTTAATGAATTTGAAATGCAATGACTGAAAGTTTTGACTTAAATAAGTGATAGTTATTCAGAAAATATGTATCGTTATATTAAATACTGTCATCATAAAAAATACCTACCTAGCCTCCCGTTCTGAAACACAATTATTGTATCTAATTTATTTTTTAATAGTAGCGCCAAGTTTTATTTTTAAGTCTCTGTTCATATATCAAGTTTCCACATCGCTTCTTTCTTCGTACGACCCAGTACAGTCAATATAATAGAATTTAAGCAAATATTATCGTCTTTTACAATTGTGCCTTTAAACTTCCACATGTACCGGCATATAATGAATAATAAGATTACCAAAATATGTAACCGATATCACTACTAATTATGCGTTAGTCACCTAGGGTATACAAGTAAATTCCTTATCGTAATGTATGATTGTTTGGTCTTAATACGTTTTTTTTTGTTTCATTGAAGACTTGACTGTAACTACAACAATGAAAGTGAAGTCATTTAGTTAGTTGATTGTCAATTAAATAATAAAGTATACATTTATAACAGAACTACAAAACAATATCTCTTCGCTCACCTAATTAGTCGCTATAATATATTTGGTGATAAGTCGTCATTCTATTAAATTGTTTAATAAAATCTA
>PQWD01007477.1:0-32421 GCA_019425675.1 Leucinodes orbonalis
GAATGTAGATGCGTATAGACATAGATTCATGTATTGTTGTTATGAGTTTACACCTTTCTACATACAATGGCTTATACTAACTTTTTGACACTTACAATTATAGGCAACTATGGGCTATACTTGATAAAGAGATGAGATTTATCTCAAAATGCTGTGCGATGCGTTGCTATATTGTTGACTACTGAATGTAAACAGCAGGCATAATAAAGTCAGCAAATAATTCTTTGAAAGAGGGTGAAGGACTAAGGAAAAGCCAGGAGGAATTAATCACAGGAATCCTTAAATGTTTGGGCTATTTTACTACCCACTCAACAATAAAGTCTGCAGAACAGGTAAGCTTATTAGAGTTATGATTTAACTTTTGACCACCTACCATCTATTTCAGTAATATAATTACCTATGTTTTTTTATAGATACAGGGTATGGCAGGGCTATCAATGTCTAGTGGCATTGACAAAACATATGAATCATTGGCATTAAAATGCCTAATGAACCTGTGTTACTTATCATCATGCAGGCCACTCTTAGGTACAGCAGGATTTGTGGAGTGCCTAGTTGGTATACTGCAAAAGAATTCAGGTGAGAGTTTACAACTGAAATTGACTATATCACTATAATCAGATTAATTATATATGGAAGAGAAAAATATTTTTAATACATTTATTTTTATTCATATAAAAACAGAAAATATTTATGCTGACATAGGCCAATTTCGTGGCTGGTTACGGTGATAGTAGCCAATGGATACCAACTGAGAATATTTGATGTGTAATGTATTAGGGGGGGGAGCTTAGTCTAGCAGGACATATTAGGTAGGAATGATAATGATTTTCATTTGGGATAAATCATATAGCGAAGAAGGTGTTATAGTATAATGAAAATATTAATAAATATCTGTTGCTCAGAAAAAGGTTGTATCAGAAAGTTTTCGTATCTTAGTACCATAATGTTTTAAGTCGAACACTAATAAATTCTAATGGTTAAAATACAGAAATAACCTGTATATATGAACAACTTCAGTATACAAGGACAGCTCAACCGATCTGGCTTAAAAGTGCTAGGGAGATAGCCTAAAACCAGGACATTGGATACTTTTTATCCCATTTCTGTAGGACTAGTCATAAAACATGGTATACTCAAATACAAAATTAGTTCTTTTATTGTTTCTAAAAATTCAAAGTTTGGTCAGTTTGTATCCTATACAAATATTTCAGATGTTTCATGGTGGCCTGAAGGCGCAGCCAGGGCCCTTGCGCACCTCAGTGGTGAGTCCGTGAACCGTTCAAAGCTGAGGCACTGCGGCGGCTTGCCGCTACTAGTGGCCGCGGCACGAGACAGTCCGCACGCTATGCACGCGTTACTGCAGTATGTATTCGATGACACTGGTATGTGCTACTGCCTTTATTTTATAACGAAAAGTTCATAACACATTCATGACTAGTAAACGCCTTAGGTGTCATAATAATAAAATATCAGTTATGTTATGTCTCATATACACCTCCGTCCGCAAATGTGTCAATAAATGGCAGTGTGTGCAGATGAATTCCACGGCGGAGATCATAATAAGGGTTTTTAAATAAACTAATTTGCAATATCTGGCGAAGAGTAGATGAAGGGATGTCGGCTGCAGATGTAGTATTTATGTTCAATAAAAAAAGCTTAGTTGCAATTTTATTTACCTTTAACTCTGTTTATGATTGAGAACTTAGATAAACATGAACTAACTAGATACTCAATCACGAAGAAATATCAACGAAAAAATGTCCGAGCCGCTTAAGATATACGTTAACTTATTGTAATAGTTATGACATAAAATTCTTCATTAAAATGTTGACCTGAAGGCATCATTAAAAGGGTACAGAATCTTTTGATTACACTATTTGCATAAGCATACTATTGTCACTATGACATGTAGCATGACGTTATAATGAAAGAAAAATCTGCCCAACTGACACAATCAGATTGTGCATCTAGTTAGTTTATTGTTTACCTAAAATAGAGAAGTATACATTTATAGATATTCATACAGTATTGTTACACAATTTTTATAGTATAAGTAATCATTATTTGTTTGGATATTTGTTACAGCTTTTCAAATATTGATCAATGAAGGTCTTATTAACCTATTAACTGATGAACTTACGAAATATCTGACCACCATGGACTTTGAACACAATAATATGGAACATACAGATATGCTTAGTGAAGCTGTTGATTCACTCAAAGTAAAAGATCAAACCATCGGTAACACGAGACCAGAAATCGCCTCTCCAACTCTGACAGATGCATCATGCAGTACAATGCAAACAATGAAGGAGCTCAAGGGAAACCTTTACACTAGGCGCAAGAATCAATTGTTATCAAAGAACGAAGATGAACTGAAAGTTGTTATCGAAAGAGATAACATGATCGTAGGGTTTGTTGATGCCATTGATAGCGACGCTTCAGATGACAGTCCAAGTGAAGATGAAAATCATTTCTAGACGTAAGTGCTTAAAAAGAGCTAGTCACGCAGTCACAAGTTGCAAACAAAGTGAGTAAATATTTATCTTTTTGAATGTTGACATTTCGGATTGTAATATCATCATATTGAATTGCAGAAATCACAATGATCAAGATGGCAAGCAAGGATTGGTCTGCGGTGTTTATTGGGAGCCTAAAGTCCAGAATGGCGTCAAATTTCCAACCGCAAACCTCGACTCGGCCTGCGCTCAGTCCCGATGCGAACGGCAGAACCAGGACCCTTATCGCCATACTCTGATGGCAACCAGTCGGGTTTCAGCCCAGAATACGCCAGTACTTCAGGCAACAAGAGGGCTAGATGGGGCTGGAGTCCAGAATCTGGAGTTAGTAGTGGAGACACGAGCCCCTATTGGAACAACTATCAATGGAGTCCGTGTAATTCGGGGAGCCCAAAATCACCATTCAGCATAAATCAAGGTAAACTTACTGGCTTATGTGAAATTGATATTTGGGGGCACGGTAGTGCCCCCGCCAAGTTGAGCGCGAAGCAAACACTGCCGTACCATCCTTTACAGGATCCATTTCGCCACATTTTCAGACCCCAATTTGAGAACCTTTGGATAATACTAGACCCCTGAAATTTTCGTCATCTAGTAATCTTACTAGATGACGAAAATTTCAAGGGACGGCCAAGTCACACAACATTAACCATTATAACAAAGTAATCGCAGTAAGGAACCTTAGACTTGGCACGGCTGCCTTGATTTCATAACTTTTTAAGAGATTAACAGCTCTATCAAGACTTGGCTAGATTTTTTACAGAATGTTTTTGGTGGGATAAGATTTTATGTAAATATTGTTTTTTTTTTGCTTCATGTTCCTGAGAGATGTTTTACTATTCTTTCATCAACATGATTGAACTTCTGAACTCGGCATCCTTTGACGACATGACATATCGGACCCCACTTACCAGGCAAACTCAGTACCACTGTAAATATAGGTATATAAATTTACCACGAGATGTTTCAATTTAATAATTTTACCAAAATGTAGGCATAAAATAATACAATTTATCTATAGTGGAGAATCCTGTGAAACATTGTAAATTACCTAAGAAAAATTAATCAATTTGCGATTCTTATTATTTTCCGGTGACATATACAACGTCTATAACTTTGTACTTTAAAACCGCAGATAGTTCGGACTCGGAGATGTCGGGTCGTTACTCGCCGGTGTGCAGTGATACAGAAGGTGAAACTGTAGAAGCGAGCGCTGCGCGGGTTAGACGCGGCGCAGGTCCCACGACCTCGACGACCTGATCATGGACGATGACGACAGCGTCGACGGCGACCCACAGGAAGTAACATTTGTAGAACTCTGTGCATATTTTCAACCATATGTCTTTGTTTTAAGGTCGAAATACAATTAAATTACAACCTATAACTCTTTGTGGGGTTATGTGTGTACCATATTTTCAATTCTATGCCATTGTATTATGGTCAAAACAAATTTAAACGTATATTACGTTAAAGAGCACAAAACAGTGTTCTTAAATGTTTATACATATAAGAACACTGTATAACATATAACATTTGTCCGTATCTACCCATTTTTATATATAATCACCTACTGAAAAGGCGAACGAACATACGGCGCGACTACAGGGTAGTCTGATCTGGTATAGGTTAGGGTCGTATAACAGCCGAGTCAAAATAAGTCAAGCCAAGGCCTCGAGAAATGACTCCATTGTCTTTTCATTGGCCTTATTGCTGCTGATAAATAGAAAGTCTATTGTTTGTGAGCGCAGTTCGCCAGCCACTCTTTGGCCGGCTATGAGAAAAAACACTTGATAGAATTTAATGACATTCTATGTATCAAGTGTTTTTTATTATTTAAGTTATTTGCTAAAAAACATGGTATACAAGTTGTACATTTAATTTGGAGTGCACATGTTTCGCTATAAATAGTTAACATGCAATATTAATTGGATTAAATATACGATGCATTAATCCATAAGAATTTTGTAACTAACCAATGATCCATGTGTCTGAATAAATAAATATTATTAAATCCGCAGGTGCTGAAGACATAAGCGCCATGGCGAACAATAGCACGTCTCGCATCGCTGCGTGCTCGTGCTGTTGTTCCGAGTGTCGCACGGCGCGGGGGAGCCGCACCGGAGCCGGACGCGGTGCCGACACGCGCTGGACTCCTCACCGGGCGGGCATGTCTCAACGCGCTGCTGGATTACGTCGAGCGGTGCAAGCGACCGCTGGGACGGGCCGCTAGGATACTGGCCAGGGTTCTTAGGTGAGTGCTCTACAGATTTATAGTGCTTATACACCAAGCATTATAGGTGCCCAACACGCACTACACTCCCTCACCGGGCGGGCATGTCTCAACGCGCTGCTGGATTACGTCGAGCGGTGCAAGCGACCGCTGGACGGGCCGCTAGATACTGGCCAGTTCTTAGGTGAGTGCCTCTACAGTTATAGTGTTTATACACAAGATTGATGAGGTGCCCAACCACGCACTACACTCCTCACCGGGCGGGCATGTCTCAACGCGCTGCTGGATTACGTCGAGCGTGCAAGCGACCGCTGGGACGGGCCGCTAGGATACTGGCCAGGTTCTTAGGTGAGTGTCTCTACAGGATTTATAGTGCTTTATACACCAAGCATTGATGAGTGCCCAACCACGCACTACACTCCCTCACGGGCGGGCATGTCTCAACGCGCTGCTGGATTACGTCGAGCGGTGCAAGCGACCGCTGGGACGGGCCGCTAGGATACTGGCCAGGGTTCTTAGGTGAGTGCCTCTACAGGATTTATAGTGCTTTATACACCAAGCATTGATGAGGTGCCCGACCACGCGCTAGATCCCTCACATGCCGGGCGTGTCTCAACGCGCTGCTGAATTGCGTCGAGCACTGTCGACGAACTCTGGTGATGAAATGTAAACTGTACTTTTTTGAACTACAAATTGTCGAACTATGTACGGATCAATTATTATAAAAAAAAATATGATTCTTTTTTCCTAGCAATGCTCTGTGCCTGATGAGTATATTACGACACCGACTAGCGCTTCGGCTCCACAGCATGTCCGTCAGTTCAAAACACCCACCTACTAAGTGCCAACAGTGTAAACAAGTAAGTATAATATTTAAAAATTATTCGGGTATATAATGAGTATATCATTTGGATTGTTAAATGACTTTAAAAAGTAATCTTAAACACTTTCAATGAAATTGATTACTGTAAAATATCACAAAATGTAGGAATGATATTATCCTTATACATAATATGCCAATAATATTTAATTTAAATAAATTGTGATATTTATAAAAGATGCTTATTGTTCCAGATCGTCAGGTTGAGTGCAAAATTATTATCTCAACTAACTATTCTTGCTGAATCAAGTTATGGAATTGGTGAAATTAGCTACCAACTATTGAAAGGCAGTTCCTCAATAAAACAAACTTTATCATTGACCTTACCATATATTGTCAGGTAACTAAATATTATACATATTAAAATCCCATTATAAATTTGCACTTATTTGCTTCACAATTCTGCCTGAGCAATATTTATGTAATCAAGGAAGATCCCAGATTTTGCTTATAAGTCTTAAGCCCGTATTAGAACGAGAGTCAAGTGTTGATCTTCACTTAAGTAAAGTGAGAAAAGGATAGTGCTCTATACATAAATGTTTTTTTCTCTTTTCTCTTTCTTTTTTAACTCAATTTAAGATGAATGTTGAGTCTCGTTCTAGAATACGAGCCTTAGCACTTAACTAACCCTTGTGTGGATTTAAAAACAAGCTGAAATAATGTTTTAAATGTGTTGGCAATACAAAGTAGCAGCACTGCAGAGAAAATATAGTAATCAAAAATAAATCATTTATTCATAACATTAATTTCTCACCATATCAAGCCTTACCCTGTTCTGCATAGATATTAGCTGTGTTGCTGGTTATGTTATGATGATAACTTAGAACAATTATTATTTCAGGACAGAAAAGCCATTGAAAAAGTACTTCATAGATTGCAGTGCTTTAAATTTTCTATTCAACATAATTGCTGATGCAAAAGAAGATATGCAAGATTGTGTGACAGCTCTAGTCAAATTAGCCACAAATGTTCACATAAAGGATCCTAAATCATTAGAGAACCGATTTAAAGACCATATTTGTGTAAGTTACGATCCGATTCTAGATAATCTCGCGACTGATGAAATAGTTATTTTCCAATTGGATGACTTGTCTACTGTGAAAGCTAATAAAGTGTATCTTTGTCAAAATTCTGAATATTTTAGTGCAATGTTGATGGGTTGCTTTAAAGAATCTATTGAAAAGTGTGTAGGTTAACAGATGTCTCTAAACCGGCTCTTGAATATTTACTCACCCTTTTACACTGTGGCATAAATAATCCGAAATGTGATGTTCAAGTATTCCCACTGGCAGAAAGCTTAGAAACTAACTTGGAAGTTTTGCTATTGGCAGACAGATACCTGTTTGATAAACTAAAAGATTTATTAATCAGTGCCATTTTACAATTTCAAATGACACCAGAAACGGCTGATAAAATATACATTTGGTCTCTCAGTAAGGGTATGGGTTTCTTATGTGTGGAATCTGTGGCATATTTGCTGACAGGTAAAATGAGCTCGTCTGTTCGTACGCGATCATTTAAAACAATATTAAGCCTAAAGTACAAAGACCAATGGCTGGATGATATTAAATCTATGATAAAGAGACAATTGATTAAGTGAGATGTTAAATGCTTCCCAGCCCACCGAACAAGGTATAAAAATGTGTAAAAGTTATCTATAGTTATGTGTTGAAATATGTGATACTCAGAAACTTTTTTTATTGGTCTGTATTATATTAGATTTATGAATGTACTTTAAATAATTTAATGTATATACTTTTTGTTATGGGATGAAATTTTATTGTCCTATTCCTTTAATCACCCAAGATGCATTTTATGAACTGAAATACTTTTATTGATTTATTCACTGCCTTTTAAAAGTTGTTGCTGCATCTCTACATTAATTTTTCACAAAGAAATTAATTTGCATTCATTTACATTTGGACATTAAAAGATACCATATTCAAAAAAACTCACAAAATATTTTAAAATTAAAGATTCTTAAAATAAAGACCTGTATAATAAAAGCATTTAATTCTCATTTCCTTGAAGTTAACCTTAACCTTATTTCTTGATTAGGTACCAATATCTGTGATGTAATAGCAGTCACATTCGTATTGTTTTCACAAGTGATATCAAAGTTGTTTATTATCTGTAACAAATAATAACAATACAGATAATGTTTAATGTCATATGCTGTTTAAAATATATAAATAAATTCCAATACCTGATAAATAACATCTGTAAGTTGCACCATGGCAATCTTTTTTCCTACACATGACCTTGCCCCCAAAGCAAAAGGTAATGATGCTGATTGGACATGGTTAGGTAATCCCTTCTTTCTGGGATCATTTCTATCCCAACGATATGGCAGAAATTCATTAGCTTTGCTAAAGTTATTCTCATCTCGACCAGAAGTATATATGGAAGCTATTATTGGAGTCTGGAAATTAAAAAATAAATATATAAAAATTTGTTGCATAAATTTTAAAAGGCAATTAAAAGAAAAGGCCAAGAAAAGATGTAATAACCATTTATTAATTTTTCTTAAGCTTTATTCTTTCAAATGAATGCCTGATTTCTTCTCTAATGTGGTTATAAGGATCTTCTACTTCACTTGGTGATTCTGGTATCTTTAACTTTCTTCTGATAGATGGAGAAATTAGAAACAAATTGTGTACAAGTCCTACACTACTAGAGGTTACCCAATACAAACAGAGGCATGATGGGACACTGGCTGCCACAGGTATCATGATTATTGAGAACACTCTTAGTACATTTGTAATTATGTTAAATGTTTTAGAGGGCTGTCTTAGTTTTGACATCCTTTGTAATTCAATTACAGATAGATTTGTCAACCCAAATGCAACTGGCAGTATCCATGATTGGTCTGGCTCTGTGAGATTAGGTATCCAACCAAAACCACCAGTTGACATTTCCAGTAGTGTTACCACAGCAGCAGCATCTCCGGCCTGCATGTACACTAGGTTCCTTAGAGCAAAAGACATACACACCCATATTGGAATCTGTACCCAAATTAACAA
This sequence comes from Leucinodes orbonalis, assembly GCA_019425675.1. Taxonomy (NCBI): domain Eukaryota; kingdom Metazoa; phylum Arthropoda; class Insecta; order Lepidoptera; family Crambidae; genus Leucinodes; species Leucinodes orbonalis. The sequence continues at coordinate 8,656 of PQWD01007477.1, forward strand.
TGTTGCTTTCAAGGGGTGACAGTTATCTCTAACAATTAAGTTTTGCCACTGCTTTTTCATAGATCGGTTATACAACATAAAGGCTTGCTTATCAGTTAACTTGTACATCTTTTTAGCCATTGCAGTTTCTTTTTTGAGTTCATTTAACATGTCTTTTAATTCTATACTTATATTTTCAACTTTCGCAAGTATGTAATTCTGGTAAATGGAAAGCGGTAAGGTCATTAAACTACGAATTAAAATAGTAGATGTGACTATTGTCGCCCACCAAGATAAGCCAGAAATTTCATGGAAGGCTAGCAATCCATCTTGCATAAAATTTACCATTTTACTGTTTGATATACTGTCATATGTTTCTTGTTGCCACTTAACAACACCATCCATTGAAAAATTTCTTTTACTATCTCTGTTTTCGTAACAGGCGCCACTTAGTAGAGTTTTATTATGAACTGGAACCATTTTATTTTTTTTCAATTCCATTTTATTATAACATACACCACTAAATGCCCGCAGTTTTTGTATTTGACTGCTTCGTAACAGATTATTTACTATTTTAAGCGAAAACATATTAGATTTTTATAAATATTTACAATATTACAACATGCATAACCTCTTGACAGTTTGTGCAATGGATATTTACTATTATACCGACTGTCAGTTAAGAACTAAGAATGTTGTGGATTTGACTGTTTTTTTTTTTTTTTTTTCGGAATGACTTATTGCTGTTGGCCGCAGGTTGCCTTCACAGCTTCACCGGACAATTGGCGAGCGCAGATGGCTCTAAGCCCAAAAATTTATGCAACGGGCCTAAGGGTGTCCCAGAGTGGGACGCGAACCTCGGCTTAGGGCGTTGCTGGGGGGAGGGCTAGGTAACCTAGTACGTTTGGGGAGAAAAACGACCGGTCACGTGCCGGTATCGTGAATAGGGACTGGTCGAACCTACAGGGATTCGCGGCGAAGGCCCCCGCCGGCGGGGACGGAATTTCGCTCTTGATGTGTTTCGTGTGTTCTGAAGCAATTGAGATGCTTTACGCTTTTTGTCTGTCGCAATGGCAACAGTGATCGGATCATATTATTTGGACTCTGAGGAGTTAATAAATTACTTCGAGGGATTTGGATATTACAGTATTGTGCAGGGTTAAAGATATTTTTTAACATAGTGTCTTTCACGAAAGAAGTCTAGTGTCCTTATTTAAATAATTTAGTTTATTTTTTAGCTAACCCCGCAACGCAGCGATATGATCGCGCGACGTAATGATTATTTTTTACTGTGGTAATGATACTAGTACTGAAAAATGTATTGACCTACTTTAAATTTATGGATATCTAATGCTAAAATAACATTAGTTTAATACTTTATATAATGAAGAAACAAATATATTTCAGATATCTTGTCATTTTGTATTAGTGCATACTATACTTTATATGCTTTCTGTTATTGTAGTTATGAGATTAAAATGTTACCTACTTTTCATACATTAACGGATTGGGTTTCTGTTATGATGTTGATGTATGATTAAATATTGTTATTTAAATATTTCACCCATTTTCTTTTTTTTTGGAACAAAAACAATTACATAATAAAGGCTTACTATATATTCAAGTAAGTTACTGGTATTATGACATTCTTTACAGAATCGGAATCGCTTAATCGAGATCTAAAGTCTGTTTCACGAAAGAAGCAAAGAAAGAAGTCCTGCGGCCATTTGTGTCTCGCTGTTAACGGCTCCTGTCTTTTTACTCCGAGGCTATGATACAGATAGAAACTCACTGAAATCTACCTCAACAAACAAATTCATAAAATTGGCAAACGACACATGGACGATCTGCTATCAAATTTAGTTCCACAAATTGCCGCGGGTCTACTTTCGTGAAACAGATTTTAGATCGATAAACTATATTTGTGAATATACATTTAGTTATATTTGTATAAAAAACGTTTTGTTTTGATTGATTATTACGTTTTATTACATATCATATTAGTTTTCGGGACCTAATCTCTTTATTTTTTGTTGTTAAAAAACTGCAAGGTCTTTTAGTAATAATTAATATGGTGATGGTAAACTTACCCCTTCTTCCAATCTATATGGTCCTAATACACTTTCTTTGGGTAATATTCTAGTTAGAAATGGAGCTACTGGATATAGGCGCATCGTTTCTTTAATAACATGTTTTGCTTGCATTGGATCCTCTCTTAATACATATGAGACGGATGGGTTTTTTGAAACTAGGTATAAAGCCCAAAGTGTAGTAAACGCCGTCTGTAATAAAATCGTGTTGATTATATAGCCAAGGTTTATCAATATTATACCTTGGTGTAAAACATAAGTAGTTTGATTTACCACATCAGGAGATTAAATAGATTTTTAAAATACTTACCTGTGTTCAAATAAATAAATATATTTTTGGAAATACACATAAAAATACAAGAGATAGTTAATGCACATTATAAATATATCGAATGTCGAAACTGGTAATTGTAGGAGACTTCTCAAGACGACGAAAGGCGCTTAATCATTCGTAATTTATTTTAAAATATTCAAGAATAAATGGGTGCCTACCGTATCACCAGCGGCTATAACAAAATCAGCAATGATTCGTGTTAAGGTTTCATCCGACAAGTTTTCATTACAAAGTTTCTGTATCAAACCATTGCCCTGGTGTTGTTTGTATAGCATTTCACTGACGATTTTCTTTGCTAGAAACAGACATTCAGTATTAACCACGTATCCAATAACTTCGGTAGGTACTAAATTATTGTCATCCATCTTATTTAGATTGTTTAGAACGATAGCGACAATTATTATTACCGCATCTTAAGGTATCTTGGAACTCTATATTGAGATAGACCCGACGCCGACGGCCGCCAGCGCGGTACTAAATGCTTACAGCCGGCGCCCCGAAATATATACTTGTTTTAGGTGGTATTTTATAAAATATTTTACTAGTCACATAAAATAATGAATATGAAAAAATTTTCAGCATATCTTGCTGATTATTTTGGTATAAATTTCATGACTAATTTAAGTAAAATATTGGTAGAAAATTGACATGTTTCACAGGCAATTTGAACAAAAATTGAATAAAGTTTATCTTTTTTTTCTTTATTTATAAGGCAAAAATCAAAAATCTGCTCTTATAGTCCTGAAGTTCAGGGTATTTTATAAATAAAGAAAAATATTTACATGCTTGAAAATAAGCCGAAATGTCAAATTTGAGGTCCGAAAACAGGTCTGCACGCAATTTTACTGAAACATAGGTTCAAAAAATGATAATTAAGAAATGACTGAGCAAAATATCAAAATTCTGTTTTTGTAACATTGGAGACCACGAAATAATGTATTCTGTCTAAGTATTCGTCATTTAATGTGTGTTGTGTTTGGTACCGAATTTGAGCGTTGAAATCTATCATTTTCGTGATTTTTTGTGAACGGCCCATTAAGCAAACCTTACGCCTTACATACAATGCAAGCTTTTCATTTATGTATTTAATTAGAGTTAGAAGTAGTCAAAAATATCTTACCTAAGGACAGGGATGTGTCCACCGAATCTTTAAACTCCCTCCATGGTTTCAAATTGAATCGCTGGTACCAAACGACCGGTAGGGCGTAATTTAGTTGTGGTAGTGAAAATCTTTTTAACGGACTCGGAAAACATAGTTAATAATTCTTCGTAATGTTTACTATGTGCCAAAGATTTTGTACCAAGTAAAACATTTATAATCACTGAAATAAGTGCCTTCTTAAATACATATTAGCATTTAGCCCTAGCTATATTCCTACGTCAGATCACTATACAATGCCCTGTACGAGTATATCACACCTTCAGTCGCAAACTGACTTAATTCAAAACTTTGGTAAAATGAATAAAGTACAGAACGATTCAAAAATGCGCTCGTCTAGTAAATAAAAACTTTCCTTTTAAGGCTAGAAAAGGATACACTTAATCTTATGCCTCTTTGTTACGAGCAGAATCAGCACGTTTAGTTAATGTGATAGTCACAATGTAACTAACGTCCCCAACTCAACACAATTATTATTATGTTTATTGTTGAGTTGGATTGAGACGCTAATAGAAAATTGGTTTAAAACTCAATCTGTCGCTGTAGTACATAACTTATGGTAAGTTTACTACATTAATTTTAATCGGGAACTGGTCGATGTTTTTTTGAGAAACTTTATAACTAAGTACTTTATAAGTTTTTTCATCGTCGATTCGATCGATTTACTCCTATATTTTGAAATATTATTTTAAAAAAATATAATCCGTACCAGTAGTCCTGAGACTACTCCTTTTAAAAAAGGATTCGAGTCGACCCATATTCGACTATTTAAATGCTTTTTTATGTTTGTTCGCGGATATCTCCGTGGTATATAAACCGATTTTAATGATTCTTTTTAGGTGAAAAGATGATACTTCAGAGGTGGTCCCATGATAAGGAAATCAGGGTTTGATGAAGGGAAAACAGAGGAATCGAGGGAATATTCAATAATCGTAGGCGACTCAGAGCAACTGCTCTGCATTATAGTACCTATGTTTATTGCAGTGATCATTTTTATTTCGAATCAGTCAAAATTGTAAAAAAAATTTGAAAAATAATGTGAATAATGCGTCATTTTAAAAAGTTACAGTGTGATAACTAAAAAACTGACGAGGACCGAACGATGTTTACGACTGGAGATGCGATATAATAACAATTATTTAAGCTAATACAAAAGCAAATAACGAGTTGAAGCTATGTTCATATGTCATTAGGGACTATTTGAAAAGGGTTCACTTACCATCTGTAGAAAGACGATATAAATCCGATTCCAAATTAGGAACGAAACTTCTGTTCATTGACTGACTTTTCCACTTATCTAAAAAAGTATCAACCGTTGTCTTTATCGGCTCCTGGAGCCATTTATCCGAGTTTTCTCTCAGTATGTGTTTATTCATAACTCGGCGGTTAGTCAACCATTCTTCACCATCCATAAAAAATAGTCCTCTTTTAGATCCATAAAGCTTTTCATATAATACCCATGGTTCTGGTAGTATGTGAGCGGGATATTTGCCTTCTAGGTTTAAAAATAATGTTTTAATAAGATCAGCATCATTTACAAACACAAGCTTTTTATGTCCTTCCAATATTTCGTAAAAGATCGGACCTAACTCCTTGTGTCGGTCATCTATGTATTTGTGTAACCTGTGAATTTGTATTTGAATTCAGCAATTAGTTATTAAAATAATCATCAGTCTACAACGGCTCATTGCGGGGCAACAGCCTTCCCGCACAGCATAGCTATGGGGAGAATGGGTGGTAATCCACAACACGGGTCCAATGCGGATTGGTGTTGTTAACGACTACCATCCTTAGGCCGGGACTCTACCAAAACGGAGATGTATGCAGTGTGTTGTGCGAGAAGAGTTAATATATTTTCAGCTCGCTTAACCAAGGCTGTGCGGAAATGCGAACTGTGTAGCAGAGATGTACGCTTGTGAGTATGCGAAGCATTGAGGGCTTGCTACGCATTCAGACACGAAAGGTATCTAAACGATTCTTCTTTTACTTGAAGGATAAGAACAACAGCCAAGAAGATGTTTGCTGCAGCTGCAGCGCTCACTCCACCCACGCCGCTCACATCTCTCGTCTCGCAGTGTGCCGTTGTTCGAGCACAGTTCACAATATGACACATCTCCGCACTGCGATCTCCACTGAAGCTGAGCGAAGAGGAGATATCCCAATAATGCAATTCTATTTATTTTATTGCTGACCATACCCCGCTCGATAGGATTGTAAAAATAAATCTTTTCAAATTTACAAAATGGCAAACCTTATGTTGTGGTAAAGTGTGTCATAGATGAAATTGGCGTATTTAAGAAATCAATAAAATATAAAGTATTAGACCTATTCAAATAAAATCTAAAGAATTAGAGAGCGTCGGTGGCTCAATAATGTGGACAGTTGCCTTCCTTACGGGAGGGCGCTGGTTCAAATCCCGACACGTACCAATGTGTTTTCGATTTTTCGAAATTATATGTACGTTATCCACCAACTTCGAGAAAAGGTAGGTACTCGTAGCGCTTCGCTTGGCTCGTCCTGGCGGGGCACTATCGTGCCCTCAGATAAAAAAATAACAAGAAACTAATAAAAAATAAAAGTATTTTAGGATTCCCTATTGAACTGAAACTTAAAAATTATGAGTGTTTTAAGTAAGATCTTATTAGGTTTTTTCTTACATGGAACCGCTCCCAGCTGCTATAAAATCCAACTTGGTTCCAACTATAGGCAATCCTCGTGGATGTGGCATATCTTCTATTGATGCTCCTTTTTTCGTAGTATAAAATCTTTTGTAAGTATATGATAGTTTTCTATCATATAACAATTTTCCAAAACGATGCATATTTGCTTTGATACCTGCAATGTTTATAAGGACTTTGAATTATTTACTTCAGCGACCAGCCCCAGTTCGCATAGGTGCAATGCTCTACAGAACGTCTTATGTTCACAGCTTATTTATTAGAAAATACTAAATTGTAAATACTAAATAGGGTAAGTAATTCATTATTACTCGTGAAAAGTATAATAAAACATGGTTAATGTGTGTTATCCCTAAAAGTAAGACATCTTCATAGGGTTTACAATAATGTAGTAGGTACCTACATTATTTTGATCTTTATCGGTGTGTTTAACCAGCGTTAGCAATGTAATTAAAAATATATAATTAAAAATAAACAAAAAACCCGACTGCTAAAAATACCAACTGAAAATGGAAAAAATTAAAACAAAAATTATTGATCCAAAACAAATAAAAGCTATATTATCATTTTTAAATATAAATGAACCAATGCCTTTTTTGAATTCTGAAGCCTTCAAAAATGAACTGAAAAGAATAAAATAATTTATTATATACGTCACCTCTATTTTAATTTTAAATAGGAAAAACCATGTATTAACGGTAGTGATATAAAATAATCATTAACTTGTTAATATGAACGTATCTAATACTAATACTATTTGAAGTCAGTTTTTTATTTTAATTTATTTCATACTTTTTAGTGATAGGTTTGTAATTAACTTTTAGTTATGATTTCGTTACCTTAGTTTATAAAGTGAATTAGTGATAATCTTTGTTGTCCGGTAAATTTATTTTTCGTTTGATAAGTTTTGCACTCATGGCTTTGACATATTAGTTACTATTTGGTTTGCCTACGGACCTAGGTAATAAATGAAGGGTGCATTAAGGAATAGTCGCGCAAGGGAGAACGAAACTATCGTCAGTGTGCTGCTCGTGCTTCAGAAACAGATGAGCACAAAGAAGTTCGCTTATCAAAACATCGTAAAACACTCATGCTATTAGGTTCTCCGAAACAATTATTCATATATTTTTAAAACGTTCCAGACGCTCTCCTGATGGTTAGTGAGACGCCTGACCATGGCAGAGCGGCATTTAAGGAACCAACAACTGATAAATAGTTATTATTCTCCGTCAGTGCTGCATTGCGCCTGATCCCAGAGACAACAGATGTTAGGTCTCTTAAACCCGATAATTTAACTAGCTACAGTGCCCTCATCCCGAAACACAAAAGTGCGTAATACTTCTGTTTCACGGGACGATATCTGGCACTGCGGCGGTACCTAACTAAACGACTCAGTATCGAGTCTACCACCTAGTAAACTTATTCTTAGTAACTTATACAGGCCGCGTGTACCCTTATGGTAAAGATGGTAATGGCTATAGGCTATATATAATTACACTGAGTGCAGTAAGAGCAATAAGGATGAATGTTTTATAAAACCGGGGGTTTCTTTTCCTACTGAGAGCTTCGGCTACGTGCGCTGCGTAAACAGTTAAAGTATCGGAAAAGTCATGTATGATAGTATTGTTCTACTTTAAAAGTTCTAAAAAAAAGTCTGCGATAGCATGTGTCTATCTTTTAAAGATAGCACACTATAACCTTTTTTATTTCTAACCAAATTTGTTCTAATATAATGCATTGTTTGCAAAGGTGTTTTCATAAACATCATATTAATTCTTATCCAAATAAATACGATATTCATTACAAGTATTTCATGGAAAACAAAAATACTTTTTACATCAATCGAATTAAATTAATATCTTAGGAGGAATCGCAGTTTTAACACACCTATATGAACGGATTAGCGGTTCAAAGTTAGCGTTAGCACAGAGTTACTATATTAATTAATAATAATAAAATTTAAACACTAAAACCTTCTCCTGAATGTAACAAATACTTTACCGAAAACCGCATCGAAATTGCTTCAGCCAAACGCGAGATAATCGCGGACAAACATACATACATACTAACAGGTCAAACTGAGAACCTCCTTTTTTGAAGTCGGTTAATAACAAGCTCTACTGTATAGTGCAAACATTATAATCTTCATGGAATTGCAGGCGGGAGTCAAAGAAATGACAACAATATTTATTTCAATAATTAAACTTCATATACCTTTTTATTTAGGTACATATAAATGGTTAAGCCTTAAAAAGGTATTCAAGATTTGTTTGTTAGTTAACTAATAGATATTAGTTCAAACAGCTCAGAGCACTGTGTTTTCAATTTTCTAAAACTTGTAACGAGCTTAAAGCTCTATACTACGTACACGGTGCGTTGTATCGAAAAACGGTTTCCTTCCACTGGTTACTGTTTTTAAAAGACCCATTCAACGATACCCCACTCGATAGGATTGAAAGAATGATTTTCTAACTTACAACTACAACTTCTAATGGCGTTTCAAATCCGCCTTTTTTGAATTTTTATACTTTTAATACACCAAGTGTCACTCGCGCTATGAAGACCATAGGAAGACAGATTAATGATTTGTCATATGTTAAAATCCGCCAGCCCAAACGCCAGCCTAAACGGCTGCAGTAGGGAACATAGAAATCTACATACATACGCTTGAAAAACATAACCTTTCTTCGGCAGTCGGGTAAAGTGTTTATTAACGACATTCCTAAAATTATTAGTGTCTTTCTACTATAACTAATACGTCTAATTCTTAAATCAAGCTCTTCATTTGAAAAACCCGTATCAAAATCCGTTGCGGAGTTTAAAAGACTATTATTATTAAGCATACCAAGCAAAGCGACCTTGTTTTAATGATAATGCAGCTAGTGATAATACATTTGTTATACATATACCATTAAATATGTAGGTAGGAATGTAATCCTACACTATAGATTACGTAACTATGTATATTACCTTTCTTAGCGAGAAATAAACAAATCAATAAACTTGCACGATCCAAACGAACACTGGCTTTACCGGTCAAAGCTCAAAACTGACTGAAATCAAAATAATATCCGTATTTTAATTCGCATCGCAGCAGGCCCATGTCCAGGTACCTAAGTTAGATTTTGTTATGTTAAACAATGCTGAGTTATGCTACCTCTCGGGCGATGATCACCGTATTCGTAGATATGATAATTTTAAGGGAAACTTGAGGATGTATTTTTATATATAGTGCTTTAGAAATTTGTATCTTATATGTACGACAACAATGTATGTGAACACATAAAAATGGGCCGCGTAATGTTGCTCATCATTATATATTATATGACGATTGTTCATATTTATAAGCAATTGGAAACTTCTTTAAAGTACCTATAGCCATGCTAACGCGTCATACGTTTAAAGCTATTATACTGCATTTTACCTGCGATTTTATGGAAAAAAGGTTCACTTTTTTCACTAGGCAGTTTGATGACAATCTTTTGAAATGTTTTTGCAGTTTGCCTCAACAAAAACGCAGATGTTTTTATTTCTTGTAGATAATTCCAAGTAAGCATCTTTATCACCTGATATCTATGGTTATGTTATGTTTGAATATCACCCCCTTTGGTCTTAGTTGGCTACACAGACATCTCAGTTGTATGGGCATATCTATAGTTGGCTAATACCTGTGTAGTTAGTACGAGCCAACAGAAATAAGTTTTTAACATACGTAGTTATATGGGGGATGGGCAACTAGGTACAAAACAGATTATTATTTTTTGCACCACGAAGGGCACTCCTCCAATATGTGTTGCGCTGCATCCTCCGACGCACCACATTCGTGACATGACAGAATCTTCTCCCTGCCGATCCAATGGAGATATCGGCTGAAACATCCGTGACCAGCAAAGACCTGAACAAGTCTAAAGGTTAGAAAACTCTTTGCATTATTGATCTTCTGCTCAAAGACAGGACAGATTGCAGGCCAAACTGGGAGCTCATCATTTCCTCCTTCCATCTTTCGGTCAGACGTTCACGAGCTAAACGGTGAACAGACTCGAAATCATGTTCTTCTATAGAGAGAAGCCCCTTTCGCTAGTAATAAATTTCTGCTAGAGCATCCGCCTCGAGTTCCAAAGGTGGGGTGCAGGCAAAGGCGTACGACACTACTATACTTCTGTAGAGTAGCACCTGAAAGCTCTTTGGGCAATAGCCCGTTGTGATCTATTCAACAACGCAAGATTGAAGTCCCGCTGGCACCACCTCTCCATAAACGACGGACGGACTGCAGAAGAAGGCAGTACACCGGCCTTCTTCTCCCAACTAGTTGAGGTCAGCCGGCTCTGGTATGGAATACCCAACCTGGCATTGCACGCATCTCCTCTAGAGTCTGACGGGAACCGGCCTTCTTTCCGGGCCGTTCCTGTTGTCTCGCCATAACATCTGAGGAGACTTGTCGGGCTTATGAAGAGCGACCGCGATGGGGAAATTGTCGATAAACTCACGGCTTCCCAGCACTCGATGGTTTGAGGAAAGTCATCAGGTTTGGTGGTAATTTGGCATACAGGTAAATGTTATGACGTAGGCATCTACTCGTACTAAGGATGGATTTTGATTAATTCTAACACAAAGAGGATAAAAAAGGGGATGAAAGTTTGTATGAAACTGTGTCAATTTTAAACCGATCGGGCTGAGACTTTGCATACTATAACTTAGGTATTTCCTAAGAAAGGAATTTGATAATTCCACCCTTAAGGGAATAAAATAAGGGATGAAAAATAATACTTGGTAACACGAGCAAAGCTGCGGGCAACAGTGGTCTATAATTCTCCAAGAAAGTTTTATCATCCTTCTTGAAGAATAAGACGACAACGCTTCTGGACCACGCCTCTTGTGTAGTTACCTGGTAAATGACGATATTAATTGACGAAAAAATAAATTAAGAGCTCAACTAATGCCCTAAGACGAGTTACCCACAGGCGTTTAGGAGGTCTGTTGTAATACCGTCACCCGGAGCCCTCCCATTTTGAAATTGCTCCAGTGCTGCACTAATCTCACTCCGGAATATCCTGCGTGTGATGGCGCCTTAGTGCGACACGTGTATCTCAGGACTCTCCGGTGTCTTCGTTCTATGGCTGATGAGCGCTTGATGAATACAGTCAAAACAAAATTTCTCTACCTTTTCCAGGTTCTATGGGCGAGTTGTGAGTAATTGACCGTCAGCTGTTACACGAGAAGACTCCTACCAAGGGGTTTTTGGAAAACTTTGGGCTTCCTGTTCTACTCAATAAAGTCCTGGTGAACTTTGTATTGAAACAGTTCAGTTGAGGTCCTTGCTAATTAGTTTTCGTATCCGCTTGGAGAGAGCCTGATATTTCAGCAAAGTAAAATGCTGATGTTACGTCTGCTGAGACGGTATGTCGAGTCTCTGCCTGTGATGAAAAATGGTATTGAAATTTCTTATATCATTTACTTTTAAATCATTTATTTCAATTAATGGCAAATGGCAATGATTGCCATAACCTTAACCATAACGATAAACATTACCTAAAATTGTTTCCTTAAGTACGCTAATATGAGGCGCGGCCGGCCGCCTCGCGGTAAAACATTGCTTTATACTTCCAAAATTATGTTTTTCCTTATTACATCAGCTACTTACCAAAAACGTCCCATCCAAATCCATCCAGCCAATTCAGTGATAACGGAACAAACAGCCAAACAATTTTTTTTAAATATTAAAATTGCATGAAGAAAAAAATAGTTTTATTTCAATATTACAGACAGACACTACAGATTCATTTATATGTAATAGATATAGATAAACATAGTTTTTTCTGAATAGTAAACTACATAAGTAAAAATTATCGTTCGTAGTGTGCGCAGTGGTGTGGTAGTGTGATACTTGTGGTAGAAATAAGTGACAAGTATGGTAGAAATTGCAAGTTGGTGATGACATCACAACGCCACCCGCAATAGTGAGTGACTTGTCAAAATTGAAAACTCAATTCATTGAATTACATTTCTGTTGAAGAAGATTAGATTTCTAACTATTTGAAAGAATATATTATAAAAAGCCGTATATGACTATCAAAAATAAGCCAGAGAAACAAAAAAAGAAAAAGCCGAGCCAGCACCAGCTCCTAGCGATGATCTGGTATAAAAATTACTAAAGTGGATGTATCAAATTATGATTAGTTGTTTTTAAGACTAATGTTTTTGTGTAAATTTTCAGTCTGAAGAAGATAAACGGCTTCAAGAAGAGCTTAATATGTTGGTAGAAAAACTAGTGGTAAATACATAATACAACATTTTTACTGATTCACGACAGAATGATATGATGATTTTTCTAACCTAATGCCTTTTTTAGGGGAACGATGCAGACCTCCACTTCCCAGCTTTGCAAATGCTTAGCAATCTGATCAGAACATCCACAACTTCAATGACATCGGTACCCAAGCCATTGAAATTCCTTCGGGAGCATTACCCAGCATTAAAAGAGGTGTACGAAAAGATTAATGATGCCAAAACAAAGAAATTTTGTGCTGATGTTGTGTCGGTCCTTGCTATGGGTGTTAGTGGGTCGGCGGTATGTATTTAAAATATCTTGGAATGTTTAAAAAGCAATTACAAAATATATATATTTATACTCTACTTGCAATATCAATATGTAGAATTTTTAAATTGTACTTAAATTTTATGTTTCATAATTTCAAATACTAATTTAATTTTAAGATTTTTTTTTATTATTTGATAATGAAATTATATTTTTTCTCATGTTTATATATTTTTAATATGCAATATTTAATGCAAATGTGGTATTTTCTAGGATGCAGCTGAAAAAAGGGAGTGCCTCAAATATTGTTTACTTGGTACAATGGCTAATGTGGGTGACTGGGGCCATGAATATGTCAGGTAAACTTTATCTTTATGTATAAATCCTTTGTAATACACATATTTCAAATTATTAAAAATAGGTTTATAAATAGTATTTTATGCATTCACCAGACATGAAGTGCTTTCATACATTGTGTATTACAGACAGTTGGAAGGAGAAATTGCTGAAGAGTGGAATGTTGAGAACATGGATACCCTTCTCCCACTTGTAAGAGATGTAGTCTCTTTTGATATGCAACACTCGGCTGAAATCCAGGCTTGTGATTTGCTCATGGAAATTGACAGGCTAGATCTCCTCGCTCAACATATGGACCAGAGCAACTATCCTAGAGTATGCCTGTATCTCATTGGGTTAGTATAGTTATTGCTTTATGTTGACTTTGTATATTTGTTTGTAAATTTAAAACAAGTCTGGAACAAGTTGCCATCACAAATAAAAAAAAATAATCAGAGGGTCAGTATTTTTGTAAAAGAAGTAACCTCCCTGACATCATTATAAAACAGTGTAAATATTCTTATTAAAATTGTGATCCCCTATTGTATATATTTAGGCATAATAATTAATAATAATATTGCATGTCTTCAACCTCAATTATTAGTACACTAATACCACAACTCTTAATTGTTACATTAGATTGTAGCATTATCTCTCCAAGGGTATGCTGTGTGTGAGGGCCTTTACCTTGCAGTGGTATGCCATAGGCTGATAATGATGTAAATTTGGCAATGGGAAATAAGTAAATAGAGATGATGAACATGTTTTGTCTGCTATTGTATATATGAATCTCTAATAAAGAAACATTGGTAAAATAATTGTGTTGACATTAAAAATCACAGAGTTATCACAATTGTAAGAATACATTAATGGAATTTCCCAAAAAACATAAAACTAACTTTGAATACTTATAAAATTTATAAAATGTGAGTTATTGAGCAGAGAGTTCACACATCATTATTTTTAACTCCTTTTTGTATTAATATAAAATAATTCTGATGATTCCAGTTATCATGCCTATTTAACATATTCAAGCAGAAAACCTTAATGCGGATATTCTTTCTTAAGTATTACTTAGTTTTCATCTATAAACTAATACCAATTATCCATTGCAGATGTGCCAGCTATGTAGTGGAACCAGAGTCAACACAGATACTTCAAGGTGTGCTGGACACATACTTGCGTTTCGGGGAATACCCTAGAGCACTACTTGTGGCTATGCAGTTGCATGATAAAGCTAAATGTGAAGAGGTGTTCAATCAGTGTAATGATCCGTAAGTTGGGAAAACCTTATATACATATGAATTTAAAGCCATCAAGGGTCTTAATTGAATTGCCTGTTATTGCTGGTAAATGGTGTACAATACAAAGGAAAAAGGCAAAATTTTGTCTTAATGACCAGTAAACAGAGAGATAAAGCCCTAAATTCAAGGCCGAGGCATTAAGGATAGTATTAAATCTATTATTTAAAGAAATTTTCAGAACAATATCTTACAATCTGGTGCACCAGTATAACTGTGAACAGTATGACTGACATGATTTTGAAAGCCATAATGCGTTATTAATTTTAGATTAATAAAGAAACAACTGTGCTACATGCTGGCGCGTCAATATGTGCCCTTGGAGTTGGAGGATGAAGATCTACGCACAATCCTCCTTAATGCACACATCAATGATCACTTTTTGAGCTTAGCAAGAGAGGTAAATACCAGTTTTATTATTATCAAATAATCTTTGCGAGAGCTTATGACTATTAAAAATATAGTAAAAAATTTTATGTAAAATATTGCACTCATGAAGGCCTGTGCCCTGCTGTGGGATGTAATAGGCTTAATAATGATGATGGACGTCATAAAAGATTGGCAAAGCATTCAGTGACCACTGGCTTGCAATTGTTAATCAGTGGAGATGTCA
Source organism: Leucinodes orbonalis (assembly GCA_019425675.1). Taxonomy (NCBI): domain Eukaryota; kingdom Metazoa; phylum Arthropoda; class Insecta; order Lepidoptera; family Crambidae; genus Leucinodes; species Leucinodes orbonalis. Next base: position 23,681 of record PQWD01007477.1, read on the forward strand.
ATTACTAGCTAGAAAGCCAACAAAGAAATCAGTCTCCTATAACACAAAATAACAGTCAATTTAATACCAGTTTTTAATATCACGCTGTTAAATGTTCAGGAAGTAGACATGATGTCTGGGTAGTGGAATCATAAGAAATCTTTATTATAACTACAAATATGGGTTCAAAATAACGATGTGCCTACTCTCATCTTGATAACTCATGTTTTATACATTTTATTAGTCTTCAAAGTTAGGTGGGCAAGTTCATTTTTAAAGTACATTATTGAAATTTTTAAACCCAAGTATAACACATACAATTTATAGCAACTCTTTCTATAAAACCATTCTAATAAACGCTACATTTAATATACTTGAAGTACAAAATTCATAAACTATGCATACTAACAACAAAAGTATGACGTCATTTTGTAGCCAATTGTATAAAGTGTTTTTTGGGAAAGTCCATTAGTGTGTATAATGATAACTCTTTGAGTTTAAATATTAACAGAGTCATTATTTACCAATGTTTCTATTATTAAGAGGTCCATCAATACCATAGCAGAAAAATATTCATCATCCCTGATTAATATTTAGCTTGACATCATGGAACCAAAACGCCTGAAGAGGTCTACAAGACGTGGTTAGAGTCTGCTGGATCAGCACTCCGCCCTTCGTTATTGGCTGATCATCCGGTCGACTCAGCAAGGCAAAATCTATCAGCGACATTTGTAAATGCATTTGTCAATGCTGGTTTTGGGCGAGATAAGTTGGTGACCACTGAAGATGGAAACAAATGGATGTACAAAAACAAAGATCATGGTAAGTGTTCCTTTTACCTATATTTGATGTTAAATAAACATCTCCAAAAGAATTGCAAGCAGAGAAGTTGGACTGTGCCAAAATTTTGTAGTTTGTGTTGTCTTAAGGTTTTGCAGTTCACACACATTACTGTCCTTCACAGTGACTTGAAAGTAAACAGAAAGAAGATAAATAATAGGGAAGATGCACAAATTTTATTTTTGTGTTTATTTAAAGAACTACATATGGAATAGACCAAAGTATATTTAAAAATAAAAAAACTGTCATTTTCTGCATAAAAATGCGGTTCGAAATTGACAATTTCAAATTTCGCGCCAAAACGGGCTGGCGTGACGTTTGACGTCAGATATGTGAATGTACCTCCTTTTCTTCAAGGACTTTCATACTTTTGCATTTTTTTATTGATACTCCGGAAAAAAGCCGCGTTGACCATCTTTGTGCCAATGTGATCATCTAATAACAATCATATTGTTTTTGACTGACACAAACCAGAAAAAAGAGATTTCGAGCTGTAAAGAATGAATTATTCATCAAACTATTTTTCGATGCAGTGAAGACGACTATGATGTTAGAATACTTGTATATAGTACTTGTTTTCTTCATCTTCTTGTATGAAAAACAAACATATTTACCTACCTAATAAATACAATAACAAAGTTGTCTATAACTTTTTATTGTAAAGATAAGGAATCATGTTAAAAAGTTTAAAAACTTTGTGAATAGAGATGCTCATACCCCTTTTTTGAATGCTAAAACAGAATAATGCATTTGACACCTGAATCAGCAATAATAAAAAAAAAATCTTGTAAGCATTGAAAATACACCAAGTTTAATATTGATTTATTATTACAGTCACAAAAACATACAAACTTACACAATTATGATATAAATTGATTTTTTAAAACAAAGGAAATTATTATTATTTCTTCTTTGTTCCTGGTTCATCTTTAGAGTGTAGTGTAAGTGCCATGGATGAGGACTGCACAGGGCAGTTCCATGTGGAAATCCTCAAGGCAGCGTTTTCCAAGCAGTTTCTGCTCACACTGTGATGAGTTAAAATATAACCTTTTCTTTTTGCTCACTACTTTATTTTCATGTTTGGTGATGAAAAACAATCATTTCTAGATTATCAGTAGACATTATGCTTTGATATTTCAATAAAGTACCGTAAAAAGTCCATATTTCGCATCAGGCTTATTGCGGTTTGTAAAACTCACTTCCGACAAAAATAAATTACAACCATGTCAACATTAACTTTGGTAGTTTCCTGGAGACTGCTTTTACAGTCCTAAATTTCATTTTTATTCGAAAAATGCCGATTTTGTCGTTTTAATGTTCACTTTTTACTAAACCTTTAACGTCAAAATAATATGTCATACATAGATGACGTAATGACAGTGATTGGTGTTTAAATTTACGTTCCGTTTCAAGTAATTTCGATTCGTAATTATTTTTAAAAACCAGCGTAAATTAAAATATAAACCTTACGGTGTCCCTTCTTTTATGTTATTTTAACATTTTAATATCAAAATATTCATTTATATTACATTTGCATGTTCTCTTTGTGTACATTTCCCTCCTTTTTCTTTACTTTATTTAGGGTTTTTAGCTTGGGGTTCTAAATAATTATGACATTATAACAGATAACTTGTAAGTTTTACTTATAGTTATCTTTTGTCTTTGTGACACTTTTATGAATAATTTGTTAATTCCCATAATCCGCCGTGATAGTCAATTGCTTATTGGCGTGTCGCCAAAACATTAGTAGGATGCCTGTCGCAAATTTTGCCCAATAGCAGAATGTGCCAATATCCGAAATGAAATCGGTCTTATGAAACGTAAGCTGGCATCTCTTACATCCCCATTCCGTTTATTTTAATATTTTCTTTGCATGTAGTAAGCAATATCATAATTTTTCATGTTATATGCAGGTATGTTGTCAGCGGCGGCGTCACTGGGCATGATCCATCTGTGGGACGTAGACGGTGGTCTAACTCCCATCGACAAGTACCTATACACGGCAGACGAGCACATCAAGGCTGGTGCGCTGCTCGCTCTCGGTCTCGTCAACTGCGGTGTCCGTAACGAGTGCGACCCTGCGCTTGCTTTGCTCTCCGACTATGTGCTTCACTCTAGCAGCAATTTGAGGATTGGCAGTGTATTGGGTGAGCTGATTTTTAAATTTGGATTTGGATATTTGAAAAGGAAATTACTGGAACAGTGCTTTACGTCACTTGTTTGCATCTGTTTAGTAAAATAAATTTGTTGCTATTAGGAACTGATAAACATTTTAACTAATGGCAACAAATACCAGCCTGAAAATAAAAGATAATGATATGACACAATTTATTTTAGATGGTGCTGCAAACTACATCATAAGTTCTCTTAACTTACCAAAGTTTGTAGGCTCTCAATTCGTTTACAAATCAGTGTTTGATTAAGCCAAGTTATTATATCAATAAATAATTAAGCGTTTTACAATATTAAAACCTATAAAATCCGGTAGTTGACACCACTAATCGTTGACGTGCTTTTTATTAACTTTCAAAAAGGAACGTTTCCATATATTTTGTATGAGATCAGTGATAAGTGACGTCATTGTTCACTATCATCATTTGACTTATATTTTGGATTTAGTGTATTTAAAAAACAATATTGCATATAAACAATAATGATGAATGACATAAATAAAGTACGCTTTTTAAAAAATAGGGTTTGGTATTTTATTGCTTTATTGGTGGAAACTTCCGGATTGTTTAGCGATATTAAAACCAAGCGATATTACATAGTAGTGTTTTAATAATATAAATATTTGGCAAAGGTCTGGGTATCGCGTACGCGGGCACGCAGCGTGAAGACGTGCTGTCTCACTTGTTGCCCGTGCTCAGCGACACGGCCGCGCCCGCCGAGATCTGCGCATTGGCCGCAGTGTCTTGTGGACTCATCGCGGTCGGCTCTTGTAACGGAGACGTAAGTACTGAGCGTTTCTATGTTCTATGTTAGTGGTGTTTGTTTCCGCACTTAGTCCATGCAGTGGACCATTGTGCGTGAGCCATGGCGGCCTTCTGGTCACTCCAGCCAGCCCACCACCAAAAACAGATTAGTTTTCCAGGTATCCTCAGGGCGTCCGCAACTATTACTGAGCGTTTAGTTTATGTATGTTTAGATGTGTGCAGTGTTGCCTAACTATTGATAGTTGACCTTGAAAATCATCTATACTATCGATTAGTTTAGCGCAATATTATTGATACACTACAATACTATCGATGATTTCGTAGCTCAATATAGACATAACTATCGATAGTATCGGCTTTGCAAATTACACTAATTATCGATACTATCGATATATTTGCACTATCGATAGTTTTGCGCTAAACTAAGCTATCAATAGTAACGACACTATCGAGAGGTCCATTGATACTATTGCTTTTACCCAACTATCGATAGCATATCGATAATCGACTATCAAGTGGTAGCACTGGATGTGTGATGCGGGAGTAGAGGATTAAAATCTCACGGATACACTGCATAGTGAAAGTAACCTTGTGTAGTTTTGCCATGTTTGGTTAGGACATGCCAGGCTGGATCACCTATGAAAATAAAGTGGGTTCCGTGCTTCGAGAGAGCATGTTTATCCATCGGTCTGGCTGAGACACAGGTGAATAAATCAAAATTTTCTATTGTGTCGGAAATCTCCTTCCCCCTCCATATTTTCCTTCGTCCTCTCAATTTTAAAAGTAAGTAACGCACTCGTTACCTCTTCGGATTTGCTAATGTCCATAGGTGAACTATCGGGAATCGTCTCCTTATTTAACTTCCTTACTAAATATTTAAAAAATGTGAATATCTTTAGTTTAAATCTATCGCCGGTTTGGATTCTTAATAGACGTTTATACAAGACATAGGAAACAATTCGTAAAACATACCTTCTTACACCAATGAACTAATTTATGATTTAACTATTTTTCATAGTTTGTTGCTTGATTTAAAATAGATTACCCCTGGATTAGTGACTGATTGATTTGGTGCAGGTATTAAAGGTGTTGTTTTCTTCATTAACAGGTTACCTGTGCCATCATTCAACGACTCATCGATGATAACAAGGAGCTGCACTCTTCAACTTATGCTAGATTTTTGCACCTTGGACTTGGTTTATGTTTCTTAGGTAATTATGCTTAAAATAAGTTATTTTTACTATTTGACTAGATAACCATTTTAGTATGCTTGTTTCTGTTATGTGCATTTTTATATAATACGTTATAGACACATTCTGGTTCAAATGAACAAACACTTGAATTAAGATTTTATATACTCCTTGGAAAACATGAACAGATATTACGATCGACGAGTCGAAAACTAGTTGCGACTGACCTCGCTATAAACGGTTTATTTAGGTTCCAAATATCGTTCCTATTTGTGTCCGCTCCGGAACTATATGACAAAATCGGTTTGACATTTATAACACCGGTTTCAAGCCCTATAATGAGCTGATGATTATCATCCTCCCATAGCTCCTTTGTGTTTGATACAATGTGTTTGTGTTATAGGCTGCAAGGAGAAAACGGAGGCAACAATGGCCGCTCTAGAAGTATTGCCGGAGCCGCAGCAATCCCTGTGCCAGACCACGCTGTCGATGTGCGCGTACGCCGGCACCGGGGACGTGCTCGTCGTACAACAGATGCTGCATATATGCTCCAAGCATTACGACACCGATGTACGTACATCAATATAGATGATAGTATATTGTTTTATGTTGTAATCGCAAATTATTTAGTGTATGAAATGAGAGATGAAGACTACATTTCAGTTTTGAATAGGTACCATTGCCACTGCTAGGTAATGATAGATTGAGAGTGTAAAATCAAAATTTTGTTGCAACTTTGAAATGGCTTATGAAATGAAATTATTCAACTTAAACTAATATTTTGTGTATAGACTTTTTAATATTGATTTAATTTTTTTTAGTTACATTATTTATTAAGTATGAAGTTTATTTTGGAATTTTAGAATGAACAATCTTCAGCTGAAGATACTGCTTTCAAAAAGCAAGACAAAAAAGATTCAAAGGAAGGATCAAGCAGTAGCAGTGCCTCTAGCAGCTCTAAGGATGACAAGAACAAAAGTAAGTGTATGCGATACATTGATTTTCTATTGTCTGGAGTCCTGGCGCTTAAAAGGTAAAAGTCATCCCACCACAACTATTGTATTAGTACCTATTGCTGTGTTCCGAGTTTAAAGGTAGTGAAATTACTGGATGTTTCTTAACATCTTTGATTCACAACTAAGGGACTTATGAGGAACTTTCCTTATTGCGGGATCGCAAGTATATTATAGGCCAAATTTCCGACTTGCTACCAGGTGGACAGGGATTTTTACTTAATAGCAAGTTGGTCTTCAGGATTTCTTCTTTGGTCCATCTACATTTCCATATACTGGAGGTCCGATAATCATAATGTACAGCTTTGCTCGGTTGAATCGTTAAAGTTAATAACCCTTTGACGCCTTAAGGCGCCAGACACGATAGATTTTCTATTATCTGGATTCCAGGCGTTCAATGGGTTAATTGAGCCTTTGTGTTTTCTTAGGCAAGTCATCGAAGGATAGCAAGAGCAAAGAGAAAGAGAAGGAGAAGGAAGCGAACAAGGAGCTGTCGTCGGTGCAAGCCGTGGCTACGCTGGGCGTGGCCGTGATCGCGCTCGCCGAGGAGACGGGCGCCGAGATGTGCACGCGGATCTTCGGACAACTGGTTACTCTTCTATTCATTACTTAGATTGTTTTTAAATGTAATAAATGAACAGGACCAGTGGCGTGCATACCCTGTGCGTCCAGATAACCCGGAAAATCGCCAACATATTAAATGATTCTCACTTATTCGCCCATTTTCCTCTACAGATTTGAAACCAACAACATCTGCTGTCTTCAACAGCACTCAATTCGACAATGAATGTAAATTATTTAGTGTCACTCACTTTGCATACCCTACTCATAATCTCTGTGCACGCCACAGAACAGGACCTGATGGTAAGTGATACGCCTTACCTTGTCAGAGCGACATTTAAGGAGACCAACAACTGATAGACAATTATTATCCTCCGTCAATGCCGCACTGCACCCGAGACAACAGATGTTAGGTCTCTTATACCCGGTTATTTTACTAGCTACAGTGGCCTCATTTCGAAACGCAAAAGGGCATAACACTCCACGTTTCACGGGACGATATCTGGCACTGCGGTGGTACCCCTTCCTAAACGACTCAGTATCAAGTCTACCAGCTAAATATATTCACAACCATGAATAAATAACAACAACAAAAATTCCGAGCCGCTTGACACACACTTTGACTTATTGTAATATTTATGACAGACTCCTTGACACTGATATTGACTTATTGATATATTTATGACAGACTCCTTGACACTGATATTGACTTATTGTTATATTTATGACAGACTCCTTGACACTGATATTGACTTATTGTAATATTTATGACAGACTCCTGACACTGATATTGACTTATTGTAATATTTATGACAGACTCCTTGACACTGATATTGACTTATTGTTATTTATGACAGACTCCTTGACACTGATATTGACTTATTGTAATATTTATGACAGACTCCTTGACACTGATATTGACTTATGTTATATTTATGACAGACTCCTTGACACTGATATTGACTTTTGTAATATTTATGACAGACTCCTTGACACTGATATTGACTTATTGTAATATTTATGACAGACTCTTGACACTGATATGACTTATTATATTTATGACAGACTCCTTGACACTGATATTGACTTATTGTAATATTTATGACAGACTCCTTGACACTGATATTGACTTTTGTATATTTATGACAGACTCCTTGACACTGATATTGACTTATTGTAATATTTTGACAGACTCCTTGACACTGATATTGACTTATTGTAATATTTATGACAGACTCCTTGAGATATTGACTTATTGTAATATTTATGACAGACTCTTGAACACTGATATTGACTTATTGTATATTTATGACAGACTCCTTGACACTGATATTGACTTATTGTAATATTTATGACAGACTCCTTGACACTGATATTGACTTATTGTAATATTTATGACAGACTCCTTGACACTGATATTGACTTATTGTAATATTTATGACAGACTCCTTGACACTGATATTGACTTATTGTTATATTTATGACAGACTCCTTGACACTGATATTGACTTATTGATATATTTATGACAGACTCCTTGACACTGATATTGACTTATTGTTATATTTATGACAGACTCTTGACACTGATATTGACTCATTTAATATTTATGACAGACTCCTTGACACTGAATTTTTGACTTATTGTAATATTTATGACAGACTCTTGACACTGATATTGACTTATTGTAATATTTATGACAGACTCCTTGACACTGATATTGACTTATTGTAATATTTATGACAGACTCCTTGACACTGATATTGACTATTGTAATATTTATGACAGACTCCTTGACACCTGATATTGCTTATTGTATATTTATGACAGACTCCTTGACACTGATATTGATTATTGTTTATTTATGACAGACTCCTTGACACTGATATTGACTTATTTGTAATATTTATGACAGACTCCTGACACTGATATTGACTTATTGTAATATTATGACAGACTCCTTGACACTGATATTGACTTATTGTAATATTTATGACAGACTCCTTGACACTTGATATTGACTTATTGTAATATTTATGACAGACTCCTTGACACTGATATTGACTTATTGTAATATTTATGACAGACTCCTTGACACTGATATTGACTTATTGTATATTTATGACAGACTCTTGACACTGATATTGACTTATTGTTATATTTGACAGACTCCTTGACACTGATATTGACTTTTGTAATATTTATGACAGACTCCTTGACACTG
>PQWD01007478.1:0-183896 GCA_019425675.1 Leucinodes orbonalis
CGGGCCCGCGTGGACGACTAAGGCCTAACATCCTACACGGGTAGGCTCGTGCCCCTCGGTGGGGACATTTAAGCTGATGATGATGAGACTAAATACTGAGTCGTCTAGCCACTGTATCTAGTGAAATTACTGGGAATAAGAGACTTAACATCTGTTGTCTCGGGTGACGGACTTACGGTATTGACGGAGAATAACTGTTTATCAGTTGTTGGTCACCAATGCTCTGTCATGGTCAGGCGTATCACTTACCATCAGGTGAGCGTACTGACCGTCCACTTATAACATAGAAAAGGTATATTGAAGTTCGTATGTATTTATACACAGCAATTATTGATAGTGTTAGTTATGTAACCTTGAACGCACTGTCCAAATGTTGTAACATTTTCTATAATAATAAAATCATTAATTAAAATACAATGACAAGTGCTGATTGGATACGTCCTAACCACAGACATCCGAATATACAATTAGACTGGACAAGCCGCCAAGTTTATAGGCAGTCCCAGTGTCGCAATTTCTTTTCGGTTCTTAGCTGTGAAAAGTTATTTTATTTCTTGGTAAATTTACTGATACATTGCGATGATGGCATGTTACAATTGCACAGGATGGCATTTTGGGAAAAAACGGTAATTTCATCTAATATTCGTGCGTCTTGACTCGTCTCACAGAGCGTAAACTGGCAGCCATTGTATGCTCGTTGAGCTTACATTTGTCGCACTTAAAAACGCGGCTTGCCCCATCTCCTGTATTGGGAAATCTGTGGTCCTAACCGTGTACCCGTATTGTTTTGAATAAGTCAGTATTTTTGTTGTCACCTTTAAAGCAGTATTTTATTATGATTAAAAGTTAAATTATAATAGTTTTGAATATGAAAGCCGAACCGACTCATGTGGTGTAAGTGGTTGAAATGTCGGCTCTTACACCAAGGGTTCCTGGTTCGATCTTCGGGCAGTACAAACATTTGTGTGCAAGAACATGTCTGTTTGTATTGGTCTGGGTGTTTTCTATGTATGTATTTGCAAAAATAATAATATATAAGTATGTTTATCCGTTGTTTAGTACTACTGGTAGTAATATTACAGGCTAAATGCTTAGTTTGGGACTAGATGGCGCTGTGTGAATGTCAGTGGATATTTATTTACAATAATATGTAGGTAAAAAATAATATTAGTGAATTTTAGGTTGCAAACATTTTTATTTACATTAAATGAACTATTTAAGACACTGTCAATAAAGGTGTGGAAAGTTCTATAAATGATTGTAGTTATTTGTGATACCTTATATTAGATATTTTTTTATTTGTTCTGTGTCACGAACTCTTAATGAGATTTGATATTTAAACGAATTAAAAATATCGATTTATTTCACGCACAGTTTTCTATCACTATAATATAATTATTTGAAGTGTTTTTTTTTAAATTAGGAATTCTACAACCTATGTTTTTATGATAAGTTAAATTTTAAATTAGCCACGCTTTAACTTAGAAGTCATAATTTATAACGACATTTTTCCTGTTTGTGCAACTTCTATTGGTGGCCAAGTTGCCAATGCGCGGGCGCACTTACTTGGTTTCAAAAAAAGAACTCACTCGCAAGATGGCGGACTTTCGCCAGTGCCTAGCTGACGTCACTGGACGATGTGTCCTTGTAGTTTGTCTAGCTTTTGTCCTGACATAATTCAAAGAAACCTTTAAATATTTTATATATGTGATGCCGTGAAGTTAACATTTCGTAAAAAGTTTAAAAAGTGAAGTGGATTTGATTAAATGTTTGATTTTTTTGAAAGCTTATTTTATTTTATCTCGCCATTTGTCGGACACGGGTTTTGCATCAAAAATATTTTGATGTTTCGAAACGTGCAATACTCGTATTCGATCAAAACGTATTTCATTATTTCATAGCGTGGTATTTTTAAAATAATAGAACACAAAATTTAAAACAATAAAAAGTATAAGTATAACTTTAAAAGTATAACAAGTGGTTATTAAAAATAAATAAAAATTATAAAATAAAAGGAAATAAAAAGTACTTACCAAATAAACAACGCAACAAAACACAGGAAAGTCCAAATAATTTCAAAATAAAAATTGTTAAATTATAAACACAACACGTCACAAAGCACTACAGTCTTTTGCTCAAAAATAAATAAATCTTGAACTTTTTGTAAAGAAATAACTATGCCATCATCGGACGGTCTCTGGAAAATAAAATAAAAACTAAATAAATACTCCGCGCCCGAAGGGGTTTTGTTCAAAACGCTCATTAGAAAAAAAAACTTATTAGAAAAATAATTCCGAATTCAAATTCGTACAAGATTCCAACTAGAAGCGAGCGGCGCCGGGTTCTTTATTCAAAAAATCGCGACGTACTGGCCGCCATTAAAGTGCAGGAAGGACGTCTTTTCCTAGCGACGTAGTCGTTGAATTATTTTCAAAAAATCGCCAACGAGCGTTTTGAGCCAAAAAATCTAACCTAACCTAACCCTGTCGGGCGGGCGACTGGCGGGCGCGTAGGGGCCGCATTGCCAAATATTTTTTTTTGCATCTCGGCCGAATTATGCACTTGTATGCGACTTACGTCGTCCCTTCATTGTAGTGGTGCGACATGTACCGATTGGGCATTTTTATGGCGCGGCTATGTGTGCGCCACGCACACATGGGCGACTCACGAAATTTCGCTCGTGTGTGCGTGCGCTGGCCCTTCAGCTCGGGAGTTTATTTAAAAAATCCAGTGTGTTATGTAAACATGGGATTTTTTTTAGATTTGAAAATACTTAGGTGCTCGATGGGGTCGTCGGCCGCGTTTTCGGGAAGTCTGACTAATTTCGCTAAAACGAACGCCGTTTTCGGCGTACTTCGGAACTTCTGTTGGTGGCTGCGCAGGCGCATATTGGGCGCGATTTTTTCTCTTTTTTTAATATTGTTTTTTTAATGATGTGATGACTCTCGTTTCCTTTCCGGGCGTGTGTCGATGTGCTATGCGCCGTTATTATTAGAAGTCAGTCAACTAGTCCTTGAAGTGTCCTAGCCGACATCAGAATATACATTCAATGATGGCCCGCGCTAGTAACGCTATATAATTCTGCTAATGATGAATCGATATCACGTGTATTTGCAATTGTTTTCTTTATGGTATGCCACAGTTTAATTTAATATTGTCATGTATACTCGAAGTTTTTAGATTAGACTTTTTGTATGCTTACGAATTCCTGAGTTGAATGAAAAAATACAGAAAAAATCAAGAATTCATGAAGAATCGATCGATCAATCTACCTGGGCATTAATTAGACACATTAACTTGGTATTCTGGTACAGCTTTAATGTTAATAGTTTAAAATGGAAATTGTCTAATGGCAATCTCTTCTTCTCAGAAGAGATCTCTGAGAATCTCTCACCATCTCTTACCATCAGGTGTTTGCTGTTCGTTATCCTCATCGCCATCAGCTCAGAAACGTCCCCAACGAGGGACACGAGCCTACCCGTATATGGTGTATAGGCCTTAGTCGTCCACGGCCCAGTGCGGATTGGCCGACATCACGCACAACCCTTTCACAGGCGTGTACAGGTTTCATCATGATGTTTTCCTTTATCGTAAGAGTGTCGGACAACGTACATATAATTTTGAAAATTCTTATATACATACTTTGGTATTGTATTGGTATAACAATTTTCGTGGCGTGTTTTGAACTTGCACTCTCTAGAACGAAAGTAAAACTAATGAGACACTGCTCCTCTTGCCTTTGTCTACCTATGAAATAAAGGTTCGCGCAACACACTAGCATTTTCAATATCGACTGATGAATGTTAACTGCCAAAATATTAAATTCGTTAATTATATAAATTTATATTATTTATACAAATTTATATAAATTTATATTATTTATGTAATAATGCTGATGACGTCATTATTTTAAATATGGTTGCTTGCCTTGCTTAAAAAGTTCTGTGCATGAGCATGTCAGTTTGTACGTTTTGAGTATGTATGTATTATATAATGAATAAAGTATGTATATCTACTCTGTAGTACCCATAATACAAGCTACTTTCTTAAATTAACTAACCCGCCTTTATGCCTGTGAAAACATTTTCATTGTTCATTGATTTCCTTCAAAATGATATTTCATTCAAACACACATTTAAAATTTTTTTTAGATGCCGCTATAACAAAATAAAACGTAAGTAAATGAGGGTGGAGAGCTTCGGTGGCTCATTGGTGTAATGTTGCCTGGAGGGTGCAGGTTCAAATCCCGCCACGTACTAAAATCTTTTCGAATTTTCGAAATTATATGTATATTTATCCGACGCTCTTACGATGAAAGAAAACATCGTGAGGAAACCTGCGCACGCCTGCGAATAGATTCGAAGGCTGTGTGTGAAGTCGGCTAATTCGCACTGGGTCCGCGTGGACGACTAAGGCCTATCCTTTACGAGTCGGCTCGTGCCCCTGTGTGGACGTATAATGAGCTGATGATCATGAAATGAGGTGATGATCCTGTTCAATAAAATATGTTTAATATACATAATAATAGTACAGAACCCTTCATCCATGAGTTCAATTCGCGCTTGGCCTACTTTTCTACATCATAAAGCAACACGTTCGTCTAAATTCCAATACAAAAACTAACCAAGCGTCTAGCTCGGAACAAAAAAAGTCCGTCAAAGGGTCGGTGAAGGTCGCGAGGCAAGTGCTTTTAATAGTGGCCCTTTGAAACTAGTCGCTAGAGGTGTAGGTGTCCCTTTTTATGGTACAGGCTGATGCCCCAGTAATTTTTCGCTTTTTAACAAGTTTCAGGTTAGCGTACAAATATTAAAAAGGCTTAAATTAAATCAACGCCAAAGGTAATGATATCCATGTTACATACATAAAGGTACAAAAATGAATTGTGTATTGTAAGTAGCTAATAAGGACATGTTGAAATTGTTACTTGTGAAAAGCAATAAAGAATTTTTAATATTATTATTATTTACATATTTTTTCTCAAATAGATCTTACTTTAACAGCAACGTTAATTAAATATTAAAATTATCATAACTTAACTTATATCATTCGTAAGATAACTAAGAGATACCGCCATAACTTGGCAGATGATCACGTTTATCGCAAAACCGATGGCCCTTGGAGTAGCCAAGTTCTGGAGTGGAGACCGCGTCTTGGCAAGCGTAGCGTAGGACGCCCGGACCGATGGACCGACGACTTGCGAAAAGTTGCTCGTGGAGGCTAGATGAGAAAAGCGGAAGACCGGGATATCTTGCGTCATCATCATCAGCTCATTAAACGTCCCCACCGAGGGGCACGAGCCTACCCGTATAGGGTGATTAGGCCTTAGTCGTCCACGCGGGCCCAATGCGGATTGGACGACTTCACACACAACCTTCGAATCTCTTCGCAGGCGTGCATGAAGGTTTCCTCACGATGTTTTCCTTCACCGTAAGAGAGTCGCATAACGTACATATATTTTTCGAAAATTCGAAAATACATTGGTACGTGTCGGGATTTGAACCTCAGCCCTCCCGGTAGGAAGGCGACAGTCCACACCACTGAGCCACCGACGCTCTAATCTATAGATATCTTGCGTAATGAATCCATTTTTGGTTTCTCTTATTTGCGATCCCGTATTTTTTTAACGAAAATAATGCGAGAGCAGGTATGTTAAAAAGATTTGTTATTTAAATCTAGGGCCATAAGGTTTTTCGGCGCAAAATCTATCATCACAAAATTAGATTTTTCAATATTATTAATGTAATTTTTTCTCAACACGTTTTCCCAGAACTGGAATCAATATTTCCCAATTTTTTACGACTTACGATGTGTTTGTGATATAAGCCGCTTAATATATAATTAGAGATAAATAACCTATTGCTATTGATGTCAGAAATTCATTGCTAATATTACAGGAAATGGAATAAAACTGTACTGTATAGGTTTTCAATCATTGATATCAATTACGATTTATCAAGAAATTTCATTAGGTACATATTCAAACCACTTTGCGTTTGAAGAAGACGCTTTTTGGAACATACTAAATAGGTCTTTACTGCTTTTGGGAGTGCTTTATGTTCTTTGATATTTAATTATTTTTATTATACTCAATAACAAAATATTTTTATTAAAAGTAATCTTCTACAGATATTTTAGAGTCAGTTATTAATTTATTTATATTTGCCGATCGGTGTGGTGTGATTGGTTGAAGCGTCGGCTCTTACACCAAGGCTCCTGGATTCTCTTCCCGGACTGTACAAACATTTATATGCATTAAAAATGAACGTCTCTGCTTTTATGGGTTATGGGTGTTTTCTATGTATAATATGTATGTTTCTATCCGACGCTCTTACGGTGAAGGAAAACATCCTGAGGAAACCTGCGCACGCCTGCGAAGAGATTCAAAGGTGCGTGAAGTCGCCAACCGCAGTGGGCCCGCGTAGCTGACTAAGGCCTATACACTCTACACGGGTAGGCTCGTTCCCCTCAGTGGAGACGTTTTTTTTTCTCTTTATTAAGGAGCTTTGTCAATAAAGACAATGCCGCTCCATAGGCACATACATTACATTGTTTATGATTTTAAATTCAACCACTGTTTATATAATTATACAATAATTTTGCTTCATCAGATACAGGGGAGCTTAAAATACTATTACGTTTGCCACTTTGAAACATATTACACTTAAACAATATTTTCCGTAACTGTTCGTTTCGGTCACATTCCACCAAAACATGGTAAACGTCTTCAGCTATTCCACATTCGTTACATAAAGGGGATGTTATTCTCATTAGATATGTGAACTTGAGTGATGGAATGTGACCTGAGCGAAGTCTCATCGCTGTTACTATTTCACCTCTACTTAAATTACAGCTATCGATCCAAGGTATACATAATGGTTCGGGTTAGATAGTTTTGTACCAGATGCCCTTTTCTCTAGACCTATGATCAAAATATTCTTTCCACAGATTGCAGCAATAGTTTCCCTGGTAGAATTGGAGACGTTTAATGAGATGAGATGATGAAGTTTACATGCAATATAGGCCTGTCTCATTTCATTGGACCGTTGAAACTGTGCTAACGATTTGAAACACATAAGTCACATATACACACAAAGATAAACATACATGACGTTGTGTGTGTGGGATGGCGAACTGTAAGACAGTTCGTTAACATCCAAACTTAGGCGGTCATGTAACTCATTGGTTTTGGGTGTAAGGGTTATTTGTGAGCGCTCTGTATTTAGATATTACAAAGCTTGAACTGTGTAAAGAATTGTAGAGGGATTTTATATAACGTTACAGCAATGAAAATGAAAAGTGTTTATTCAGTTTAGGTCCTTATAGAACACTTATGAATGTCAAATGAAGCTACCACTGGTTCGGGAGGTAGTTTTCCACTGAGAAGAAACCAGCAAGAAACTCAGTAGTTACTCTTTCAAAAAATTGTGTTAATACAGATTCATTTGTAATCAAAATAATTATATAAAGCAAATATTTTCAATTTTTATCATATTAATGTATTGGTAAAAATATAATAATCTACAAAAGTACTGTTAAGCAGTTAAGTATTATATAAATTTAAATAGATGATAACAAAAAAAAAACAAAAGTAGTGCAGGCGTGGAGATCAACATGTCCATGAGTTTTTATCATTTATATAATCTTCAATACTATAGTAAGCTTTTTTTGTGATGATAATCAATGATATCGGCAACGCAATGGTAAATAGATCCAAGTAGATAATATAATTCAGATTGTCTTCAAACTTTGAAGTCAAATGAAATAATATATCTTTTTATAAAATATAAATATCCACTGTCATTAACAAAGCGCCATCTAGCTCCAAACTAAGTAACCTGTGATATGGATACTTACCAACAGATAAACATACGTTTCGAACAACGCTACACTCAACACTCGGTTCACTATCGTACGGATGAAGATAAAATCCCTAATATATCAAAATGATGACCCCTCTGTTGCAATGGCTGAGACATTGGCTATTACATCAAGGGTTCCGGGATCGATCCCTGGGCATTACAAACATGTGTGTGCATAATCATGTATTGGTCTGAGTGATTTCTATGTAAAATATGTATGTTTTTACAAAAAAAGTATGTTAACTTTGTCCATCCGTTGTTTAGTATCCTTAATACAGGCTTATGCTTAGTTTGGGGCTAGATGGCGCTGTGTGAATGTCAGTGGATATTTATTATTATTATAATAATGCTAAGCGAATCAAATCAACCTTTCATATTGTCATGTTAAATAATAATATCATAGCGTAATGTTATTTTTTACACGATTTATTTTATCCCATTAATTAACCATAATATTACCATACAATACGGTTTGTTTATTTCACCATAATTTATTATTACACGGTTCTAACAACTAAAATACACCCACAGCACTACAATAGAGCTGCCACAGTCAATCCAACTTTATTGGTGAAGGTATAAAATTGATTTTGCAATGCACCGATGTCATGCGCAGGAGCATTAGAGCGATAGCTAAGGTTGTCGTACGGACGACCTTGTTAGTCTAAGGGCACAGGCCGTTAATCGCGTAGAACGGACACTGCTTAACTGATATACACACGACAAATCAATCCAAGTATGGAAAATCCACACTACGAACATAGAAAAATAATATGAAAAAAGACAGAAAGAAAGAATGAAGGAAAGACATCTATTGGCATATAAAAAACAGTTAAAAAATTTAACAGCTAACAAGTAGTCATAACAACACATGAAAAAATAGGTACTATAAAAGGCAGGTAAATAATTACTACATAGCATGTAACAACTCTGTCTTTATGTCCCTATGTATACATACGTTTAAAACTACGCAACAAATTTTGATGCGGCTTTTTTTATAAGAAGAAAAAATGATTGAAGAGGAAGGTTTATATGCCTTATAACATTCTTTGAAAAATGAAGAATTTCTGTAAATTTTGAGGTTTATAATGTGGCGTCATAAATATCACTTTTTATACGACTGCAGTTTTTCTGTAGTGTACTTAGTATCAGTATTGCACCCGTGCGAAGCCGGGCGTATCGCTAGTAATTTATATCAGAGAAGTAAATTAAACAAATCAAAATTAGCATAAGAGTAGAAATATCGATAAAATCATTATAATATATTAAAGGCGAAATTTTGTGTGATAGTTTGTACCCATGTTTGTTACCTCTTCACGACTAAACCTATTTTAATAAAATTTGGTATTATCGGACACCCTGAACTAACAAGGGCTACGTTTTATTGCGGCAAAATAAATTATTCTTATTGAGAGACGAAAATGAATTCGCGTATTTTAAATAGGAAACATTATATAAAACTCAGCAGAACCGACATGATTCTTTTGTTTTCCAAGTAGGAGCTACCTCAGCATAAAACCATAAAGGATAACTATAGCATTTACATCACCATCCCAATCACTTCATTAGCCATTCCTGAAATAATTGAAGGAAGGGCATTTCCACTTGTGCTTTTACATATGTGATCAGCGTATCTATTGGCGTCCAACTCGTTTCTCCCAAAAACTTGTTTATAGATCTTATAAATTTCATAATCCATGTCACTTGAATTTTCATACCGGAACTTCAAACGAAGTTCAAAAAATAGCTGTCCTGTCTGTGTCAAACCATGGTCATTCCACAAAAGTCTTTCTCGGGGTACACCTTAGGCATGTTCATCACTGAGGTGGATACACATCTGCTTCTCTCACTCACTTCTACTTTACTAGGTGGTAGACTTGATACTGAGTCGTCTAGGTAGGTACCACCGCAGTGCCAGATATCATCCCGTGAAACATGAGTGTAACCTTTTGTTCAGGATGAGGGGACTGTTGCTAGTGAAATTACCGGGTATAGGAGACCTAACATCTGTTGTCTCGGGTGACGGGCGCAGTGCGGCATTGATGGAGGATAATAACTGTCTGTCAGTTATTGGTCTCCTTTAATGCCGTTCTGTCATGGTCTGGCGTATCACTTACCATCAGGTGAGCGTCCAGACAGTCCTGTACACTTATAATATAAAATAAAACTTAATTTTTGGATTTTCTGTATGGCAACAGAGTTTTAAATATTTTTTTCCTGAATGCGTATAACCTAAGACAGTCACGATTCGAGACGTGCGGGATAATTTACGCTCCTTTTAATTTTCATAAATTTGTTGCGTAGCATTTGCTATTCTTGCTATGGCTTATCCAGCCCTAGTTGAAACTGCCATCTGAAACTAAAGACATTATTGAAAGAAAGAAATATTTATTCTGTGACAGTATACAATAATACCTTCAACAACTTAAATCTAAAGACACAGAACAGGTATACCACTCAGCAACAGCCATGGTGATGAAGACATTAAAGAAAGAAATATTATTTATTTTAGAAATATTTATTCTGTGGCAGTACACAATATTACTTAAACATAACAACTTAAATCTAAAGACACAGAACAGGTATACCACTCAGCAACAGCCATGGTGATGAAGACACCATGACACTGGTCTTCCGTGGCTACCTTCAAAGAGAGACTACTACATACACGCACTTTATATAATACATATATTATAAGTTTATCAAAGAGTATATGGACAAATAGGGTATATATCTCACTCAAAACTCAATCAGCACATGTAAATATAATAATGAACACAACATACACATAATAATAATATGAAAACACACTACATACATTTATTGTAGATACATATATTGTAGATACATATACTTATACTAAACAGCATTGGCACACATAATGAATATTAAAACAGCAAGCTATATATACACACATGCATATACATACATATATAAGATTTTTCAGGAGACGTTGTAAATTAAGCAGATGCATTTTAAAATTAATTTTAAATGATTATTGAGTTTGAGACAACTATTCTGGTGGTTAGTGCCAAAAAAGTTCTCACTGTGTGCCTTCCTTTTTAAATCATCTCAGCCTAATCCACAACAAGACACAGGCCTTCCACACAGTATAACTACGGAGAGATTGGCACATAACCCACCACGCAGGCCAATGCGGATTGGTGAGTGATAACAACCACAATCCTAAGATTGTAGCCATGCCTGATGGCTTAACGTGCCCTCCGAAGTACGAATCGTCATACTTTTCGGACAAATTTTCTAATGCCTCCAATTTCCTAACTAAACTAGGAAAATTCATACAAGATTTTCACGAGGGATTCGAACCCACTTGCTCAGGGTCACGAAGGCGAGAGCTGTGCTCACTAGGCATAAAACACCACTGTCTGATCTGGCTGTTGACGATATACTTTGAGCTTTGCACACACACACGCACACCTTTGTTTTGTACGCGCCCACACACCGCTAAAGATGTATGATTTTGAATTTGAAACTTAAGTAGATGGGTAGATATTATAGGCTGCTAAATTTTGCTTAGGATGTTCGATAAACAGCTTTATACTAGGTCAGGTTTTGGAAGAATTTGTTCAACAAGACCCAAATTCCAAAGTTTGAAATGGTAGATTCGGGCTAGTTTTTTTATTTTTTTTTCGATTTAATGATTCAATACTATTTTGTATAAGTAATACTCGTAAGACTTAATTGAATAACGGATTTTGAGTCAGATATAAATTTCTGTTTGTTTTTTATCTGTTAAACCGTTTTCATAGATCTCTCATCTAAATTTTCCCGCAGCTATATTTATTGTTTAGGTATGTCGTAGGTTAACCAAAATAGGTATTAAATTAGTGATTTCGTGAAGTTTCAACTACACTGTGAGAACTGTAATGGAGAAACAAATAGTCAACCAAATTGACACCATTCGCAGGTCTTTTTAAAATGTTATATCGACAATGAATTCACAAGTATTGTTAAATATTATGGATAAATTTATTTTGAGTTTGAAACGCTAAGAACTAAAAGAACCAGTTTCGAAAACTGTGTTATGTAAAGTTTCAGTGAATATGTCTGAGTGTGCTTATATATATAATGGAATAAAAATTATAAAATATTTATTAATATTTAGATATGCCTGATTATTTAGTTATCCATAGATAAGCTCCTTGTTTAATTTGCAACCTGTGTAAACGTCTATGGATGTTTATTATAATTTCAAGCAATAACATCAAAATTGCATTAAAATACTCTACTCTAAATAAACTTAGTATTTTTGTAACATAAAGCTACAGGTTTGCCCATGTTAAAACAAAAATAAGGTAATTATATTTTGGTTCTACGACCCATAATGGTACCTCAAACTGGTTTACTAATTTGGTGCAAAAACAAAACACTAAGGCTAAAGTAGGAAGACAACTCACCAATCCACTTTGGACCCGTGTTGTAAGTTACGGCCATATCTCCTCATGGCTAAGCTGTGAATGGCCTGTCCTGCAGGTCGAACTTTTAGGCTGATAAAAAAAAGAAAGTAGTAAGTTAGGCGTGCAAACACACAAAAATTGCGACATAAAACCAGGTGCCTGCTTGTTGCCGGCTGTTATAGAATAACGGACTGGATAAGCGTCGTGTATATTATTGCCTTCGACCCTTCTCATATAATTTTTCACAGTTATAAGGTCATCATTTTATTACCATTAATTTTTATTTCAATGTGTATAGTCAAAAAACAAAAAAACTATTCAAACATTTTCACTGCTAAAATAAACAGAACATGAATTTTGATGATAAAAAGGATTTTTTGGCAAAGGATTTCAAAAGAGCTACATCTAGTTTTTCTTTTTAAAGGAATAAGCGTTAGTACATATATTTTCGAAAATTCGAAAACACTGGTACGTGTCGGGATTTGAACCTCAGCCCTCCCGGCAGGAAGGCGACAGTCCACACCATTGCGCCACCGACGCTCTTACGGTGAAGCAAAACATCGTGAGGAAACCTTCATGCACGCCTGCGAAGAGATCGAAGGTTGTGTGTGAAGTTGTCTAATCCGCACTGGGCCCACGTGGACGACTAAGGCCTAATCACCTATACGGGTAGGCTCGAGCCCCTCGGTGGGACGTTTCATGAGCTGATGATGATGAAGCGTTAGTAATTAAGGCTGAGAGTCACTGCGCTCACCAATTGCCCGGTGAAGCTGTGAAGGCCATCTGCGGCCAACACCAGTAGTCAGTTCGATAAAAAGCGTTAGTAAAACTATAAGACAGATGTTAACACGTGAATGATCCAAACACTCGTTTGAAGTCGGACAGTGACTCTATCGCCTAGACCTACGCCAACATTGAGTACTAACCTTGAGCGTTGAGTTCATAGACCGTAGATGACGGTATCTTACGTCGGATAAATTCTAACGCTAGTAGAAATTTGAAATATTTGATACGAATTGGTTAAAGTATTAATAATTCTGAATCCAGGGTCGTTTGCGAAGAAAATAAAATATATAACACTATAATCTATATGTATTTGATTGTATTTATCTTTTCTTTATTTCTAACTTCGTTTTTTGTACAATATTTGAATCATTTCTTCCACAATTTTTATTTATTACCTTATGAAGGTTATCTAGAAGAGATTGTATCATAGCCATAAGATCGCCTTAATTGTACTACTGTAATGTTCCTCCGTGTATTGTGTTTAATTTTCTCTGTGCAATAAAGTTTATTATTATTATTATAATCTAAATTTAAATAGAAACACAGAAAAATATTACTTTCCTTATTTTTAAATTACACTTAAAAGTGGAATGCTTGTATTCTATTCAGTATTCTATATGTATTGTTTTTCTAAGTATTCAGTACGTTGAATTAAATTACAGAAAATTTGGACGTTTATTTGCTTAAATAAGTGAATATAAGTAATCTAAGATTTTGTGTTTTTACAATTTCATTGCCATTGAAGGGCTAAGATGGAGAAGGGAAGTTAGGTTTTCCCTGCGATTGAAACCTAAGTCTTCCGCTTTTCTCATCAAGCACGCTGGTGGACTCATTCTTTTCGTCGTCCTACTATGCGATTGTCAAAACGGGGCTCTACCAACTAATGTGCTGCGACCATCGTCCTGCAGCATTTGTGTCTGGCCTTCTGACACTTCAAGTTGCTAATACTTTATCAGTATCTACTTTTAGATATGTCACTTAAAATATCGTTTCTGAATTTTAACTTTTACATAAAAAAACTAACTTATATGGCGCAGCGACCCAAAGTGTGTCTGAACCTCTGAAATGAGAGACTGCCACCAGTTTTTATCCTGTGCAACCTGTGACAAATTCACAACCTCGAGCTCACGCATGTCAGCATTCACCATGTCCCTCCAACAATATCAGGGACTGCGCACTGCCAATTCTGTCGTCCAAGGTACTTGTGCTCTCAAGACTTCGCGATCTTGTTCTCAATACCTATCGATCCTTCCCGTCATTCTAACCAAGTGCCCATCCGTCGGCAGCGGTAAGGTTTTAAGATATTTCGATCGTCCATAAGTTATTTAATCGGAGAAGAAATAAAAACATACATGAATACATTGAAACAAACTAAATCTTTTAAATAAAGATTGACTTTACAATAGAATAGAAAAATACTCAGCTCGATTTGTTCAAAGAAACTCGTGAAATAGTTGAACAGCGTAGCTCCCTGACCTACTAATGTCACTATAATTTGGCCTTGGCACGTGACGTCACGGCGCCGGCGGCCATCTTGCTTCTAATATTTCTAAGAACATCGACTCTGCGATAGAGCTTGTAAACACGCCATTTATATTTAGCAACGCATTGTTGTGTGCGTGAACATGCTTAAAAACACGTGCCAGCATTAATTTAATAGGTTTTTTAACGTACTAAATACTATACAATTATTAGCGTGACTAAACATTTAGAGGTCGTATGAGCGTCATTTGACTAGGTGGTAGGGTTGATACTGAGCCGTATAGGTGCCACCGCTGTGCCAGATATCGTCCCTTGGCATCATCATCATCAACGTCCCCACCGAGGACACGAGCCTACCCATAAAAAGTGTATAGGCCTTAGTCGTCCACACGGACTCAGTGCGGATCGGCTGTACGTGAAGGCAAAGATAGTGCGTACAGTCGGCCAATCGACACTGGGCATGCGTGAATGACTAAGGCCTATACAGGTAGGCCCGTGCCCTTAAAGGCGACATACAATAATTCTTCCTATCGCTGTCCAATGCTGGACATACCCACTGATAATCAGATATCCAGTCCTCCGCTTTTCTCATCCAACCTGGCGGAAGCTTCGCAAGTCGTCTATCTCCACTCCAGAACTCGTCTGTTAGAGGCCATCGGTTCTGCGACATACGTGACAGCCCACTGCCACTTCAACTTACTGATCCAGCGGGCTACGTCAGTTTAGTTCTCTCATGAATACCATCATGTCATATTATGCCTAAGATCATAGCTTACTCCATTACCGTTGAGTGACTATATCTTGATGAAAACTTGTGAACTGCAATCATCAAGATATAAAACACAAATCTAAATTATGCATTCTATTTCACAATAGTTGTGAACAACCTACAGTAACCTTGCGACGTCGGTCGACGACCGGTCGCCGCTTCGGTCGAGTCATCATTTCCGAATAATCATTCGTCTAGCCACTTATCGAATAGTTATCTTATTATTACTATCAACTATGCAGTAGGGCAGAAAGATCTCTGAACGAAGGCGAAATGATGCCCACGCGGGCGCATCTCTAGCAGTTGACATCCATCTACTATTCGCCACCTTAACTAGGTCATCCGTCCATCTGGTTAGGGATCGTTCTACGATTTCCCGTTACATGCTACATAGTGCGTAGAACCGATAGCTGATGGGGCGGAAAGGTTCTTGAGCGGCGTCCATGTCACATGGTCCATAGCACATGCCCTGCCCACTGCCACCTTCAAATATAATAGAGGGAAAATATACGTAGGAAAGGGGAAAATAGGTTTTGGGACATCACAAAAACATCAAATAATGATAAATATAATAAATAAATATCCACTGACATTCACACAGCGCCATCTAGCCCCAAGTTAAGCGTGAAGTCTTTATTATGGGTGCTAAACAACGGATAAAAATACTTAAATACATTTTTTTTCTATACATACATATTATATATGGAAAACACCCAGACCATTACAAACAGCCATGTTCATGCACACAAATGTTTGTACTGCCCGGGGATCGAATCCGGAACCCTTGGTTTTGCAGCCGACCTCTCAACCGCTAAATAAACTTCCAAAAGGGAAATTTCATTATTTACTCATTATCAGGGGCATGAGCCTACCCGTAAAGGCCTTAGGCGTTCAGCGGGTCCAGTTGTCCGACTTCAAGCCCAACCTTTGAATTACATAGCAGGCGTGCGCAGGTTTCACGATGTTCTCCTTTGCCGTTATAGTGTCGGAAAAACGTTCACATTATTTGGAAAATTTGAAAGGGTTTCAGGTTCAAAACACTCCACTTACTAAGGCAACAGTCCAATGAGCTACCGACGCAAAAACAAAATTGCTTGATATTAATATGTAGGGAAACGTCACCGCACCCATGTTGTGTGAAACTGACAACAAAGGTAACCTTCCCGTGGTCAGTGACCGTTGAACTGTGTCAGCCATAGATGAACACAATGCATGTCGTAGTAGCGTAGAGTATTCAGTACTTCAGTACTATAGCGTACAATAAGCTTGCGCGTACGCTGTGAAACAATACTACTTTATCGACTACTTGACATGCTGGAGCCGCACTAACGGGAAAAGCCATTAATGACCACAAGAATGGGCGTTAATTACAGGTGTAGCAACCACTTTTGGGGTATGGACGACCCATATGAGATCAATGGTTCCAGGTTCGATCCCCGGGCAGTACAAACATTTGTGAGCATGAACATGTTTGTTTGTACTAGTCTGGATGTTTTCTATGTATAATATGTATGTATTTTGTAGTAACCGACATCTCAACGATTACACCAAATCGATTGTCGATACTTATTTTTTTATTAAAATAGCGGTAAACAAAATACAGTCAATGATCTTAAATAAACGGGGTCGAGTACCTCATAGTCAAAGTCAAACAACAATGAAGTAATTGAAACGAGCACGCGACTATGTGGAGTAATTTATTTCATCATCATTATCATCAGCTCATTAAACGTTCCCACCGAGGGGCACGAGCCTACCCGTATAGTGTGTATAGGGGCGTGCGCAGGTTTCCTCACGATGTTTTCCTCCACCATAAAAGCGTCGGAATACATACATATAATTTCGAACACACATTGGTACGTGGCGGGATTTGAACCTGCGCCCTTCCGGTAAATGATATGTACGTTATCCGACGCTCTTACGGTGAAGGAAAACATCGTGAAGAAACCTGCGCGCACGCCTGCAAAGAGATTCCAAGGTTGTGCGTGTATGGCCAATCCGCATCGGGCTCGCGTGGACGACTGAGGCATATACACCCTATATGGGTAGGCGTACCCCTCGGTGGGGACGTATAATGAGCTGATGACGATGGTGATGATGATTAAATAAAGATAATTAATCTTAAAAATATTACTCTCACTCATCAAATCGCTCACAAAACTTGAAATATATTAACAAAACATCCTTCCATTCATCAGCAAACAAATCTCACTCTGGGAACCCATCCAGAAGGGAGATCAAAAAACTGAGGTACCGGTGATTGTACATGAGAGATACTGTCCGACAAGAAGGCTCTGCCAGTAACTTATGGCGTCTACTTCTGTAGTAATAATGGAAAATAATTATGGCAATATTTTTTTATTTAAACAAATGCGAGAGAGAAATTCCCGTCGAGGGTTCCGCGCCAATAGCAATAAAATCTTCGAGTTTTTCTTGAGCAAAAATAGTCAAGTTATACTTAAATTGTATTTTTTTATTAATTTACCTGAAAAATACTTTAGCCAAAGTATTTTTACCCAAACCCGTTACGAGTCAGATTCGCACTTATAAGTACTTATACATATTAATAAAGATAGGTGGTATTAATATAGATAGCAAAAAGTATCAATAACGCAAAAATGTTTACTCCATTAAAAAATAAAAACCGTTTTAAAAATAACTATTAATTTTCTATTTCACTTCAAATAAATTTAACCAAGCTCAAATTTTACCTGATCAAAGTATTCAAACATTAATTCATCGCTACTTCGAATTCGAGCAACAAAGAAACAACAAAGTCACCTAATATCGAAAGCGAAAACATTACTCAACCGGCTAACCGTGAACCTAACCTAGACCAATGTTAGTGCCTGACTCAGAGCTAGGCCGTTGCCCCGATGACGGCATGACCGTGAATCTAAGTCTATTCATAACACTAACACTAGAAGCACACATTCACTGTTACAAACACATGCAAGTTCGAGCATTGGTTCTCAAACATATAATAGAATTTCTGAATAAATAATATTATTTAATGCACTTATGAAATGTGTCATTATTTGAAACATGTTAGGGGCCATTCATTAATTACGCGAGACTTTACTAAAATAGTAAAGTCTCGCATAATAAATGCCTGACCTGCCGAAATAATAATAATCATCATCATCATCATTACAGCCTAATTATGTCCACTGCTGAACGAAGGCCTCCCCTAATGATTTCCACGCGGACCGATCCCTTGCAGTTGACATCCATCTGCTACCCGCCACCTTAACCAGATCACCCGTCCATCTGGTTAGGGGTCGGCCTACGCTTCGCTTTCCGTTACGTGGACGCCACTCGAGAACCTTTCCGCCCCATAGGCCATCGGTTCTACGCACTATGTGCCCTGCCCACTGCCACTTCAACTTGCTAATCCTCTGGGCTATGTCGGTCACCCTAGTTCTCCTACGGATATCCTCGTTTCGGATTTTATCGCGTAGGGAGACACCTAACATAGCCCTCTCCATAGCACGCTGAGCAACCTTGAGTCTATTCAAGAGGCCTTAGTGAGCGACCATTTCGCTTCCGTATGTCATAACTGGCAACACACACTGGTCAAAGACCTTCGTCTTGAGACACTGGGGTATTTTGGACGAAAAGATCTGCCTTAACTTCCCGAACGCTGCCCATCCTAATTGGTTCGACGAGAAACCTCCTTCTCGAAGTTGGACCTACCCATTTGGACTACCTGTCCCAGGTACACATATTCGTCTACAACTTCGAGGACAGAACTTCCAACTGATATCGGTATAGGTACGACATGGGCATTAGACATGACTTTCGTCTTGTCCATGTTCATTTTAAGACCCACCTGTTGAGAAGCTCTGTCTAGGGTTTCGAGCATAGTGCTTAAATCTTTCATGGATTCTGCCATGACTACTATATCATCGGCAAATCGAAGATGAGTGATGTACTCGCCATTGACGTTGATGCCAAGTCCTTTCCAATCGAGCAGCTTAAACATATCTTCCAACGCAACTGTAAACAGTTTCGGAGATATAATGTCTCCCTGTCTCACTCCTCGGATCAATTGGATAGGTTGTGTAAAATATGGATAAAAATATGGAGACATAATAATATTTCTCCATATTTTTATGATAGCAAGTTAATGTTCAGGCGCGTTTTTAATAAAATCGACCCTCTTTATCGTCTTAAGAAATAAATTAACCCCTTAGCATAAGAACCGTAATCTGAAGATTTAGCTCACGTAAATATTATGATTTAGATTGTATATTGTTTTATCTTTACTTTACATTACAAATAACTCAAATAAATAACCTATATTATTCAATAATAAGGCTTACCGCTTAGTAATAGTTTGAAGCCAAATGGCTTCTCACTCTCTTCGCCTCTAAATCTATTAATCGCTACACAAAAAAGAACATAGAAACCTCAAAGACAAAGGTGTAATTTAAAGAACAAAATCTCAAAACAATTTAATTTAATTTTGCGTATCATCATCATCAGCTCATTAAACGTCCCCACCGAGGGGCACGAGCCTACCCGTATAGGATGGGTATGGGTGGATAGGGTGATTAGGCCTTAGTCGTCCACGCGGGCCCAGTGCGGATTGGACGACTTCACACACAACCTTCGAATCTCTTCGCAGGCGTGCATGAAGGTTTCCTCACGATGTTTTCCTTCACCGTAAGAGCGTCGGATAACGTACATATATTTTTATGAAAATTCGAAAATACATTGGTACGTGTCGGGATTTGAACCTCAGCCCTCCCAGTAGGAAGGCGACAGTCCACACCACTGAGCCACCGACGCTCTTCTTTTTCACCAATTTTGTGTATACAATTTTTAAAAAAGCAGATTAAATTTTAGTGACTAATATTTGAGAACCGCAGCTTTTATATTCAATTCGATTGAACAAACTGTGTGTGTTGTATTCTATAGAAACTTACGAGTATATACAACACATCATCACAAGTTTAATAAAGCTATTGACTGTGTATGAGCCTGATATTTGGATGCTACCTAGTTTTAAAATTAATCTGTAACGTTCATAATGAAATTTTTGACATCTCAATACCTCAAACTATCGTTATGCATAATGCATTATCTGAATGTCAGTGGATATTTATTATTAATTATGTATTAAATACGGTGAAGGAAAACATCGTGAATAAACCTGCTCACGCCTGCGAAGAGATTCGAAGGTTGTGCGTGAAGTCGTCCAATCCGCACTGGGCCCGCGTGGACGACTAAGGCCTAATCACCTACGGTAGCTCGTGCCCCTCGGTGGGACGTTTAATGAGCTGATGATATGAGATGGTAGATTTAGTAGACCTTTTTACTTATTATCATATTTTGGTCAATTCACACATCTTTATAATAGCGTATGTGTAGTCTGTTGTACATAGTATATTATCTGTGGTTGTACGACTATTATAGAGCTAAGAGGAAAACCGTAATATATTGCATGAGTCAGACTAGATCCCTGACCTGCCCCACATCCGCTGTGACCTCATCTAGTGACCTTCGGAGATCGCTACGGTCATTGGCATTGTAGCTATTTGTACTATCAAGCGAATTGAACTCACGGACATTTATTAGTGCTTTCAATGGACTTTCAGGCTTTTGTTATCATCAAACGGATAGATTTTTAGTGGACTGGGTGCGAGGGTTATTTTAGCTTTATTTATATTTCTTTGTTTTTATTGTGTAAAAGGCATGGAATGATAGATTTTTTTTTATCCTTTATAGGCAGACATTTCAATTTCAGCTTTGTTCAAGTCAAATATTTATTTATTAAATACAAGTGAGTAGTGCTATAGGACAATTAATGAAGAAAGAAATACATTCCGAAGACGGTGGAATAGTATTAAATAGTTCATGTTATTTATTCAAATGAGTAAATTAAATTTTAGACGAAATTTATGGTTTTGTGAATTAATCTGGCGTTACACAGATTCAATGCAAAGTGGCACTTTACTAAAACCTTTCGTGGACTTTTTCGGACAGATGAAGTGACTTTTTCACCATTCAGTTTAAATTGACCAAACTGTAATATGTAATAACGTTAATACTCTAATATTATTAAACAAAAACTAATATCCACTCCCGCAAAGTTTCACCAAAATGTGTTTATAATAGGCTTAAGGTTATTAAACCTGCTATAGAGAGTGCTATGTTAGGTGTTTCCCTACGCAATAGAATCCGGAACGAGGATATTCGTAGGGGAACTAGAGTGAGTGACATTCCATGGGATAAAAAAGTAAAGTGGCAGTGTGCAGGTCGCTTGGTGTGTAAACCGAGCCGATAGGGTGGAAATGTTCTCGTGTGGCGTCCAAGTAATATGAAAGGAAGTGTAGGTCAACCCCCAACTAGATGGACAAACGACCTGGGGGGTTACTGCCATCTTTTAAAACAGTGTTACAATAATATTACTTCGTCTTTTGTGGTACAAAAATGGTGACGTATCATTATAACAATACTGTTTTAAGAGATTGTGGTTACCCCCCAGGTCCCAGTAGCAGTTGATGTCAGGGATCGGTCTGCTTGGAAACTATTAGGGGGGCTTTCGTACACCGGTGGACGTATTAGACTGTAGTGACGATAATGCAACATTAATTAAAGTAAACAAAACTGAAAACATGATGCTTCAAGTTCCCAAAATGAATTAAAGAAGTAGCAGACTTATAAAACTAAATTTTGTTCATCAGTGAGCATATTAAAAGGCAGTAATGATGATGATACTTAAATTATAGTAAATAAAAACATGTTTACAAAAAAAAGTATGTTTATCCGTTGTTCAGTACCTATTTTAAAGGCTAAATGCTTAGTTTGGGACTAGATGGCGCTGTGTGAATGTCAGTGGATATTTATTATGAAAACATGAAAATTCAAGCTCCCGCCATGATGCTTTTACCTACATATACAAAAAAATAAATACCGGAATAACTATGAGACTTATAAGAAACTAAATTCCAGATTATCTAGCACAATGACACCAAAACTTCAGTTGAAAAAGCGTCAAAATTCAAAGGCGTTAGATGCGAACGGCCGTCCGACCGTGAACCGCCTAGACCTTGGGGAACAAAGGCAATCGCTGACGGACCGAGATAATAAACATACACCCTATACTCGGAACGGTCTTACAATGCTGAGATGGCTGACTCATATTCAACGGGCCAATCAATCAAAAAATATAGAGTTCAAACTAAAAAGCAAATAAGCCATTTTAAGCTAGGTAAATAGAAATATAGAGCGTCGGTGGCTCAATGGTGTGGACTGTTGTCCTCCTATCGGTGAGGCTGAGGTTCAAATCCCGCCACGTACCAATGTCTTTTCGAATTTTCAAAAAGATATGTACGTTATCCGACGCTCTTACGGTGAAGGAAAACATCGTGAGGAAACCTTCATGCACGCCTGCGAAGAGATTCGAAGGTTGTGTGTGAAATCGTCTAATCCACACTGGGCCCGCGTGGATGACTAAGGCCCACCCTATCGGGTAGGTTCGTGCCTCTCGGTGGGGACGTTTAATGAGCTGATGAAGTACGAATCGGGCCTTGAGTTGGCTGACTCATATTCAACGGGTCAATCAATAAAAAATACAGACTTTTAACTAGGTAGCAAAGAAGAAACTTTAAGCTAGGTAAGTAGAAGGGTTAAATAATTATTCCATATTTTTATGTCGGTGACATGTAAAACAACTCTGTATGGATTTATCTTTCTTAACTTCTTACCTATATAAAGCTGAAGAGTTTGGCACTTGGCACCGACATTAAAATTATGAAAGAAATATTTATCCGTTTCTACTTGCCTAGCTATGAAATTGTTTTGCCTTTTAGTTTGAAGTCAGTCTTTTTTGTTAAAAATATTTTTTTTACAATTTTGCGTGATTCGAAAAAAAAATCACTGGATTAAATATACTATAATGAGGCTCTGAGTCGCCTACGATTTTTTAATATTCCCTCTATTCCTCGAGGCGGTAAAAATGGGGAAGTTTTTTTTTTGTTGATACAACTACGATGATTTTGTATCAGCAATATTAGTATAAATAGCCCTATCAATTACACAGCACCATCTAGCCTAAAGTTAAGCGCGGAGCTTGTAGTATGATACAGTATATGTAGTATATACTTATCGAGCGTAGAATGGTATCCCGAAAAACACTTCGTCGATAGATAACTTCACTGAAATCACCTTCGTCGAACGTTGATTTAACGAAAATATCGTTATCGAAATAATTTCACCAAAGCATTGGTTTGACGATAAAATCCTTCACGATTGAACGTTTCGCCGAAAGCACGAATGATTTCGACAGGAATCGATCCCAAGCAGTTGACATCCATCTGCTACTCCCGCCACTTTAACCTGGTCATCAGCAGTGACGTGCACTCCATGTGCAAATAAGCAGTGCATACCCTGTGCTTCCAGACAACCCGGAAAATCGACAAAATATTAAATGATTCCCACTTATTCGCCCATTTTCCTCTTAAGATTTGAAACCATAGGCGACCTGCTGTCATTAACAGCACTCAATTTGATAAAAATGAAAATTAGTTATTGGTTTTGCGATTAGTGTCACTCAAAGTGGATATACCCTATTCCTAATCTCTGTGCACGCTACTGGTCATCAGTCCATCAGGTTGGGGATCGGTCTACACTAACCAGCCTGTAACCTTCCACTGCGAAGCCTTGCCACAGACTTGTGACTTTACGGCGGTGGGATAAGCCTTACAGTTTGGAATTATCGTGTCCCCTTCATCAATAAATTTTCTAGCTCTGCATTCGATTGAGTCCAATGTAGCAAGATGGTATTTTGCCGAACCATCCCAAAGATGACTCCAGAACTCCATGTTAGGTCGGACTTGAGCTTTGTGTAAGGACAGAAACTGACCTGCAGGTCCGGTCGTGCTAAATTTTGACAGCTATAACCACAGATTTCCCAATACAGGAGATGGGGCAAGCTGCGTTTAAAGGCGACAACTGTAAAGCTCAACGAGCATACACTGGTACCAGTTTACGCTCTGTGAGACGAGTCAAGACGCACGAATATTAGAAGAAATTACCGTTTATTCCAAAATGCCATCCTGTGCAATTGTAACATGCCATCATCGCAAATGAATCAGTAAATTTTCCAAGAAATATAATAACTTTTCCCAGGTAAGAACCGAAAAGAAATTGCGACATAAACTTGGCGGCTTGTCCAGTCTAATGTATATTCTGATGTCTGTGGCTATAACGTAACTATCCCTCATGAAAAAGGTTACTATACAATATACGAATATTTATCGATAAAGATGTGTGGTCTTGCACATAGTGTTTTCAGTTACAAAATCTTTGTAATAAATTATTGTAAATTTATGTGTAGGTAAATGAAAAAACTCTGTAACCACTTAAAAAGTGACTGTCGAGTTTCTTGCCGGCTCTTCTCGAAGCTCCTACTTATTCCGAACCGGTGGTAGAGTCATAAAAAAATATAATAATAATAACAATTGACGATTCAAAAGTATCTGTAACAGATTTATTTGAATAAAAAATTTTTCTTTCTTTCTTTTCTACACTTAAACCGAAATACAACTTTTTGGTCAATTTCATATCGCGCTAATCATTTGACAGCTAGCTGAGACGAAAATGTCAACTATTACACGATTGAAAGGATATAGTTACTGACACCCATACAATGACGTAAAAAGTGTGGATTCGTGATATGCTCACAAAACAATCGAAAAAAGTGTTCTGAATGCAGTGACAGCACACATACACATATTTCGAATTTCGAACACATTTACCTAAACAAAAGAGAACAAACTGTACTCTCTTCAGTGGTTCGTTTTTGAGGCACGGATAACACCCATATTGTAATCGTAACGTTTCGTTTCAAAATATCGCGATCGGCTTGCAGGTTTGAAGTTAGTACGGCTTTACCCTATTTAGGATACCTAACTTCTTTGCGGCTATTTGATACGTAAATCAGATACGGTCCCAATAGTGATCATTATGCATTAGGTCAATGCAATGATATTCTGTATATATAAAGGTAGATACGCCACCCGTGCCTCAAAAACAAGCCGCCAAAGAGAATACAGTTGTAGGCTCTTTGTTTAGGTAAATCTATGCTCATTCGAAATATGTGTATGTATGCTGTCGCTGCGTTTGGAACACTTTTTCAGTTGTTTTGTGAACATATCACGAATCTATAATTCTCACATCATTGGGTCAATAATCATACCCTCTGTTAGAGCTAAGGTCAAGTGGTAAAAACTCTGGTGATTTCGGACCGAATGATATGCACATATTTATGTGTTTTTGTATTTCAAATGTGAAACCGCTGTTTTTATAAATCTTTTTGACGTCTATGCCTATATGTTTACGGGTTGGACGCAGTTTTGACTTCAGATGCGTAGCGAGGACTTACTAAGACGTGGGCGAAATGGCTTAATAAGGTCCCATCACAGATTCATCATCATCAGCTCATTATATGTCCCCACCGAGGGCACGAGCCTACCCGTATAGGGTGATTAGACCTTAGTCGTCCACGCGGGCCTAGTGCGGATTGGACGACTTCACACAATCTTTGAATCTCTTCGCAACGTGCGTGAAAGTTTCCTTACGATGTTTTCTTTACCGTAACAGCGTCGGAACGTACATATAGTTTCGAAAATTCGAAAACACAATGGTACGTGGCGGGATTTGAACCACAGTTCTCCCGGTATGAGGCAACAGTCCACACCATTGCGCCACCGACCCTCTTATATTATCACAGATTATTTTATACATAAAAAGTATACATAGTTTGCCGATATATTAAAAACAAAAAAATCTATGGAGTACATAACTCTTTACATTAATCTTAATGGGACCAGTTAAGGACATATGACCTTGGTACAGGGTCTGTATCAGTCTTTATCCATTTTTTTTTCTTTTGTCTATGAGCGAGGCCTCTTTGGAACCAAGGCCGTGGTCGATTGCCGCGTAACCCACATTTAGCTATATATTAATATGATATTCAGTGCGTCCATGGCTCAATATGTGGACTGTTGCCCTCCTACGGGGGTTGTGGTTCCAATCCCGCCATGTACCAATGTGTTTTCGAATTCTCGAAAATATAGTACATTACCCTTCATGCACGCCTGAAAGGGATTCAAAGGTTGTGCTTGAAATCGTCCAATCCGCATTGGGCCCGCGTGGATGATTAAGCCTAATCACCCTATACGGGTAGGCTCGTGCCCCTCGGTGGAGACGTTTAATGAGCTGATGATGATAATATCACCATCCTCAGCTTATACCGGCTAACTGCATGGCAAGGGTTTTTCCACACAACATAGCTATGGAGATAGAGTTGAAACCACAGATTTCCCAATACAGGAGATGGGGCAAGCCGCGTTTAAAGTGCGACAACTGTAAGCTCAACGAGTACACTGGCTATCAGTTTACGCTCTGTGAGACGAGTCAAGACGCACGAATATAGAAGAAATTACCGTTTTTTTCCCAAAATGCCATCCTGTGCAATTGTAACATGCCATCATCACAATGAATCAGTAAATTTACGGAGAAAATAATAACTTTTCACAGGTAAGAACCGAAAAGTAATTGCGACACTGGGACTGCCTATAAACTTGGCGGCTTGTCCAGTCTAATGTATATTCAGATGTCTGTGGTTGAAACCCACCACGCGGGCCCAATGCAGATTGGATGGTGTTAACGAATACCATTATAAGATTGTAACCGGAACCGCGATGGCTCAACGTGCCGAAGTACGGAATCGTGTTTCTTTTAGGACAATCAGGTGATTAAGCCTACAATGTCAACCAAATTAGGCAAAATCGCACAAAATTATGTTTCCCGCAGGAATCGAACCTACGAGTCACGCAGCCGAACGCTGTACTCACTAGACCACTAGTTATATTACATGTTAAATTACCATAAAATGTTTAAAAACAGGAAGTACCTAACCTACAAGACCAGTAGGTAAATACGTAAAAAAATCAAGACACCAATTAAAGCTTCTTCAATTTCACATTTAAGCTTCTTACCATTTAATCGCCTTTGTTGGAGGAAAGAATCTTTACCTATTGTTAGAAAAATCCGTAAAAACAATAAGGAAGTCTTATACGATAACCGATGGCCTACTTCTTTTGATACATTTTTGTACACAACGGAGCTACCTACCTAGACAACAGGGTTCCCAAACGTACGAGGTTCCTCGTTTTGTGAACCTCGTACGTTTCGTACAAATACGAGATTTGTGGTCTTCCGTACGAGGTACGAGACATATCAACCCCGTACAATATTGTACGAGATTTTGCAATATACCATGCTACATATTAAAAATAGTGACATCTATCGAAACTTGAGCTTTTACACAAAAGAAATCCATTGGTCGCAGACTGTAGTAGGTATGTCAACCGGGAAAACCCTGATTAAAAACATTTTGTTCTCCGCATTCGCCCTCTATCACAAAGTAATGTTTTTTAGAAAGAAGCTAGCAAATGTTTATTTTATTTAGTATTTTTAATGATAAAAGCGTTTTTTAGATGTACAAGGTTCGAAAGTAAAAGTACGAGATTTTTAGCAACGATATAAGAGGAATTTTGTTTCGGTGTTGGCAACCCTTGTAGACAATCGTAGCGTCCGGACATATAAACCTGAGACTTCAACTTCTGAAAAGTTACTGGAAAATGAGGAAAGCGAACATCCAGCATATCTGGCGCAAAATTAGGTAAATGTGCAGAACTAGACTGCGATAGGTAAAAAAAAAGAAAATATTTTGTACTAGAAATTAAGTTACCGTTATTAAAGTTGATTGCTTATTTTTAGGCCAAACGCATTTAGCCCAATTTCCCCATACTATGCGGGAAGGCCTGTCCTGCAGTGGGCTGTTAGCCTGATGATGATAATGATGCTTATTTTTAAGTAAGATGGCGCTGTGTGTATCCGAGAATATTAATTATCAGTTAATGTCCCACACATATGCCATAAACCTATCTGCACTATTGATATAATTAAACGTGCATTTTCTATTTATAGCACACCCCAGTTTCCCTGGCACCCACTGCAAGTGCATCGCACTGCAGCAGTTTGCCAAATATTTTTTCTAAATATGTAACGGCGGTCGTCGACCCGTCGGCCATTATCGGCCGGACGGGCGGTTTAGATCGGCGCCTGCGCATGTGTGAGTGCCCTTTTCTTACCCAAATGCTTTTTGTATAAGAAATTATTGAAAAAAAAAAATTTTTAGTTTTAGCTATACATATTTTTGTGCTGAAATGGGTACTTTTATAGGCTAGTTTTATAACTGAACTGCTGGTGAAATTGATATACAAACAATAAGGAATAAATTTGCTGAGTGATTTTAATACTGAAATATGTACTTCATTTGATTTGATATGTATGAACATATCAAATCGAATTACATACATACAAAATCTAATCAAAAAAATAATGAAAATGTCTCCATCAATTTAAGTCTTGAGAGAACACTTATGAATATTAAATGACCTGGTTCTACCACTGCACTGGTTCGTACTGTAGTTTTCTACTGAGAAGAATGCAGCTCAAAACTCAGATCGTATATAACAATCTAATGTTTTGTGTTTGTGTCACTCTTATCATAAATAATTAAAAACAAACAATTGTTGTTTTATTCATTATTGTAACTTAAGCCGGGACAATAGCTCGTGTAGCTTTAAACGAACTGAGTCTCGGTGAGATCGCCCCAGAGGGCATAATTTGTGTGCGTGTGCGTACGCTCCTGTAAGCTTATGGCGGGCTACATAGGTCGTATTTTTGAGATTTCTCATCAGCCAAAATACGTTGCATTGATTTTGTAGTGAGTGTTTGAATGTACGTTTGAGTTTTTACATTTGGGCCTGCGTGCGCTATTTCTGTATGACTCCTTTTTCGCTTGTTAAGAGGAAATATTTGTGTAATTATGTTTTCGCTATAATCTTTGGTTGGAAGCTTTTAATAATAAACTTTATTGTCTTAGTTATTCAAACGTTAGGCTCCAAAAATCAGGACAACGGTGTACCTAATGCCTAGAGGCAATCTCTAGCAGTTAAACACAAGATAATGCAGATTAAATAAATTCTAGTTTTTATTTGTGGTATAATTTACATCTGCTGGTTACAGAATTAAGTCGCCTAAGTCTAAGTCGTCCACGCGGGCCTAGTGCGGTTTGGCCTACTTCGCGCACAACCTTTGAATCTCTTTACAGGCACCGTAACAGCGTCGGATAACGTACATTTCGAAAATTTTAAAACACATTCGTACGTGGCGGGATTTGAACCTGCACCCTCTCGATTGGAAGGCAACAGTCCGCACCATTAGGCCACTAACACTCTATTTGTGTTTATAGCGAGTGAATTGTCGATACTATTGACACTATTGATAGTTTAATGCAATTCCTTATTTTTTGATAGTATTGGAAACTCAAAACTAATCTTCAAATCTGGTATTTTCAGGCATTCGATAGTGACCCTTAAATCAATTTATTAAAAACAATAGTATTGAAAAATTAAATACTGTCGATATATATCGATAGTAGTTTTATTTTCGATATCGATAGTTTATTATTTGTGACTAACAATACTATGGATAGATCTGAGCTATCGATAGTTCAATCCTTTTTGGCTTTGCAAGGGAGAGGCAAAGCCAAAAAGAGACTGACTCCCCTTGTCCATCTACCTCAACATCTGCACCTGTGCATCGGTGGTGGCACAGACATCCGAATATACAATTAGACTGGACAAGCCGCCAAGTTTATAGGCAGTCCCAGTGTCGCAATTTCTTTTCGGTTCTTACCTGTGAAAAGTTATTTTATTTCTTGGTAAATTTACTGATACATTGCGATGATGGCATGTTACAATTGCACAGGATGGCATTTTGGGAAAAAACGGTAATTTCTTCTAATATTCGTGCGTCTTAACTCGTCTCACAGAGCGTAAACTGGCAGCCAGTGTATGCTCGTTGAGCTTACATTTGTCGCACTTAAAAACGCGGCTTGCCCCATCTCCTGTATTGGGAAATCTGTGGGTGGTGACCACATGGACATAATATGTAAAAAATATATTATATTATAATAATTAATTTATCAAATAATCTTAAACTAAAAAGAGTACGGACTATGAGTCTGTAGATGTAATTTTATTAATAAAATTATCGAACGTCTATCGATACTATTGGAATGATGACAATTATCGATACTGGCCAATCGATCATCATCACTAGTTTGTACGTTGAATCACAAGGACCTCAACTTAACTATAATTACCACAACGATTACTATTACCCGAACATATCTTCACAATAGTCCAAATTGTCACAAAGGGTCGTCTAGACAAGTCAAAGGTCAAAGGACAGGTTGACCGGACCGCCGGCAACCGGAACCCTTTGGTTGATGGCTTTCTTATGACGTGTTCATGGTTTGGGTGACGATGATTTTAGTATACTAAGATCTGTGATTAAATTACTTTCATTGTAATGTTAATGAGGTAAAGGATGTTACGCGTATTTGTCAAATAATTTAATTGGTCTTAA
Organism: Leucinodes orbonalis; assembly: GCA_019425675.1. NCBI lineage: Eukaryota > Metazoa > Arthropoda > Insecta > Lepidoptera > Crambidae > Leucinodes > Leucinodes orbonalis. The sequence goes on from PQWD01007478.1 coordinate 30,831, forward strand.
GCATATCCCTTCAGTATCCCTTAAGTCCCTTGTGACTGTAACACAGTTCTTGTAACTAATACGGGCATTATCGAACACTTTATTGTTTATGTTAATTTTAATAAGTTGCAATAAAGTTTTTTTTATTGAAAAACAACTATTTCACACATTTCGTCACTTAAGTGTTGTTTTCATTAATATGTTTCTTTTAACGTAATTATGAAAGAGTATCCACCCAATTCTTCAATGTAATTACAAATTGGGAAATTGGGAATTGGTATATATTAATTGGGACATAATCCAATTGCACCTGGTGTTAAGAGTTCATTAAGAACAACTTTTCCGTATAGCTCTTTTAAATGCCAAACGTACCTTTTAAAGATTATTATTATCTTCATAATGTCTTTAATTTAAATACTGTTTACAATTAAAAAGCTTTAATCTATTGCAGACTACTGCTGGATTGGATATAATCCTTTTTTTTTTTTCGAACTGACTACTGCTTTTGGCCGCAGATGGCCTTTACAGCTTCACCGGGCAAGTGGCGAGCGCAGATGGCTTAAAGGATATAATCCACCATTGTGCATCCGATATCCAATACTAACAAACAGGTCACACCTCGGAGGAACCTATTCAACCTATCGCAGTCCACTGCTGGACATTGGTCTCCCCTATTTTGCGCCAGATATCCCGCTCCGCCGCTTTCCTCATCCAGCCTCCATTAGCGACCGCCCGCAAGTCGTCGGTCCATCGGACCCGGAGCTTATTATTTTTATTCAAACGCTATATAATTGGTTTCTACAAAGGAATTGGTACAAAGATTTTTTGTCGCTTTGTACTATAGATTTATAGGTGCGTGACCTTTGCCCTAGATATCCCGATCCACCGATTTCCTTATCTAGCCACCAGCTATGTGTCGTCGTAGAGAGCTTAAGACTGGAAATATTGCGACATTCACACAGAGTCATCTAGCCCCAAACTAAGCATTAGCCAGTAATATGAATAGTGGATACTAAACAACGGATAAACATACTTAAATATCTTTTTTTTGTAATAAATAATATATTATACATAGAAAACACCCAGACCAATACAAACAGACATGTTCATGCACACAAATGTTTGTACAGCCCAGGTTTCGAACCCGGAACCCTTGGTGTAATGGCCGACATCTCAACCATGGCACCAAAAGATAAATTTGTACTGTCTCTACTTGTACTAAAAGGTGCGCGACCTTTGCGCTAGATATCCGGTCCTCAACTATCCTTATCTAGCCTCCACCAGCGAAGTGTCGTCGTAGAGAGTTTTAAGCTGTAAATATTGCGCTATTATAGATAGATATTGTATAAATAAAAAAAAATGCCTAAGCGCGAGTCGGACTCCCACGTAGAGGGTTCCATAGCAGCAAGTAAAATAAAAAAAATATTTTTTATTTACTTAGGCACCTACTACAGCTTTAATATGAAAAAAGGAGGTGTACCGTTTATGACGTATAAAAAAACTACACACCAGAAATCGTTCAAACTAAATTTCGTTGATAGCTTTTATGGTCATGTACATCAAATATTTTTTCGATTTTATCAACCTCCAGTTTAGAAAATAGAGTGGGAGGACACACTTTTTTCCACAGTGGGAGTGTCTGTCGCGCAAACTATTCAATTTATAAAAAAAATATTATAGAAACCTAATACCATTTTTAAGATCTACACATTGATACCCACACTGGGGGTACAATGAAAAAATGTATATTTTGAGTTTCAGTTCAATCTATGGGAACCCCAAAATATATTAATTTATTTACATGTTTCTTATTATACCGGTTCACAGAATGCATATACGTACGAAGTTTGAATAGTGTATGCTTATAGTTTGGTAGAAAAGGGTGTGATATACGGACTGACAGACAGACAACAGACTTGACGAATCTATAAGGGTTCCGTTTTATGCCATCCGGCTACGGAACCCTGAAAAATATCAATAATATCGTTTTACTAACAAAATAAATCACAATAACCTTTATAAACCAAATAGTAGTTAATCATAGAACTTATAAGGTAAAATCAAGTATAAATCTGACGCCAAATAACTGCCCATTCATGCTTCCCCACTTCGTACAGATTTGTAAGTCAATAATGTAACAATATGGGTCGTAACACTTACCCACATGTGTCCCTCCCTCACAACTATCCCTGAGGGTGCCCTGCCACGCCATACATAATGGAAAAGGGGTTCTTTTTAGGGTTGTGCCACGATAATTTTGAAATAATATAAGATAAATTTCATTGTTAATATAATCATCATCATCAGCTCATTATATGTCTCCACCGAGAGGGGTTAACCCCTAAAAGGTGTATAGGCCTTAGTCATCCACGCTAGCCCAGTGCGGATTGGCCGACTTCACACACAACCTTTGAATCTCTCGCAGACGTGCGCAGGTTTCCTTAAGATGTTTTCTTTCACCCTAAGAGCGTCGGATAAACGTACATATAATTCCGAAATATGAAAATACATTTGTACTTTGCCGGGTTCGAACCTGCACCCTCCAGATGGGAAGGCAACAGTCTATCTATGCCAATGAACCACCGACGCTTATTAATATATATGGGTGAATAATTGCAGTTTTTACAATTTCGTGTTTTTATGACAGGTAATATGTAAGCAACTAAGAGTTAATAAGGGCTTGGTGGCGCATTGAATAGTGTGTTCGGATAACGATAACAAAAGTCAAGCACATATCGCAATCGTCGATTGTTGGATGGGTAAACGAAAACTATTTTTTTTAAGTCCCGAGCTTCGGAGGACGTTCAGCCGTCGGTCCCGGCTACAAACTTAAATGTAGTCTAACGACACTTACCGATTTGCTTTGGCCCGCGTGGAGGGTTCCAGCCCAAGCTTCCATGTTATACGGAAAGGCCTGTGCCTTGCAATCGATAGCTTAGTTATTGGCTGATGATGATGGTAATGGCTGATGACAACTGTCTGCCAACACCATTCTTAAATAAGCATTATGGTGTATTTGCTAAGATGCGCGGCCATGATTTTCGGTAAGTAAACTACCTGTCATATCTTTTGATATGACATCTCTATCTAGCTATCTGAAACACAGAATACGTTAATTTACGGTATTGACGGAATAGATTTTTATACACGGTGTAAATCACCAACGAGCATTGCAACCTCACCAAATGCTTCAGTCTAAATTGAACAAAACCATTTTACCGGATCGCGATAATTTTGAACTAAATATTATCTTGATCACCGTCGTCACAAGAAGACTCCTGCAAAGTCAAAGTCACCGGAACATCGAAAAGAAAATAAGTGAAGTGTTGAAAGAAATATTTTATCAAAAATCTCAAAGCATACAACCATAGATCGAATACTCAATAGATAGTTTAACAAAACAAGTCTGAAGTTAGTAATAAGTCGAGACAACCCTATCAAGCCACCCTCCGTGACCTGTCCAGACGTGTCGCAACCTTGAACAGCGTCTTAACTATGAATAGACGCACGCATGAGCGAGACGGTTGCGTGCGAGCGAGACGAAGGGACAACATAAGAAACGCAAGGCCGTCGGGCAGTGGGTCAGTATGTCTAGCCGTCGTCTAGCACACACACTAGCGCAGAAAGTACGGTGTGCAAACAAATAGATACACTATTAATTTATTCGTAGAGTACAAAATTAAGACATCATCATCATAACAGCCTAAAATGCCCACTGCTGAACGGAGGCCTCCTCCACGCGGACCGATGCTAGCAGTCGATATCCATCTGGTACACTGACACTGCCACTTCAACATGCTAATCCTGTGGTGGTAAATCCAAAATTAAATAAATAAATATCCACTGACATTTATACAGCGCCATTTAAACCCAAGTTAAGCGTGAAGCCTGTATTATGGGTACTAAACAACGGATAAACATACTTATACTTTTTTTTGTAAATGCATACATTATTATACATAGAAACACCCAGACCAATAAAGATAGACATGTTCATGCACACAAATGTTTTACTACCCGGCTATCAAACACGGAGCCCTTAGTGTAGTAGCCGACGTCTCAACCATAACACCAAATGGTCATGGAATACATAAAAAAGAAATAGCTAACATTATAGAGTCACGCTCTGTCAACCAGAGAACTTCAGAAATAATAATAAATTTACAATGTAAACGAATAGAGTAGCTTTAAAGAAACTCAAAGGCAATTCTGCTGGTATTCATATGTTAATCACCATTGTGATTATACCCAAGTAACATCACAAAATAAGTGGGGGAGACCTATGTGACCGAAGTCATCACAAAGGTGACCGAAGTGTACTGGGCAGTTACTGCACTAGCTAAAGAGCAAGACACTTGTTGTGATACAACAAAGCAGACAACCCACCCAGTAGAATGTATGTCTGACGCCTATAAACCCGAAAAAGGGTATTCAGTGCTGCAATACTATAGTGAAATATAATCCTCGTACACCTCAAAAGATGAAGAAGACGAAGAGCGTCGGTGGCTCAATGGTATGAACTGTCGCCGTCCTACCGGGATTGATTTCAAATCCCGCCACGTACCAATGTGTTTTCGAATTTTCGAAAAATATATGTACGTTATCTGACGCTCTTACGGTGAAGGAAAACATCGTGAGGAAATCATGCACGCCTGCGAAGGATTCAAGGTTGTGTGAAGTCGTACACCACACTGGGCCCGCGTGGATGACTAAGGCCTAATCGCCTAATAGGCTCGTGCCCCTCGGTGGGGACGTTTAATGAGCTGATGATGATGATGACACCTCAAAATATCCAAGTGATGTATGCTTAAACTGTTAGTGGGTTCTGTCACACAAGTTTACTCTCGTCAAAAACTAGGGCATAGAAATAACTAAGATTTGTGTTCTTCAGTTAGGACATTTAACATCATATTTTGCCAAATTTAATTTTAATTTCTAATAAGCTTTTAAACTATGTAGTTGAAAGAATATTAAAGAACGTTAAAAATTATGTGACTTAATGTCATCTCATCATCATCAGTATAGTAATGGGAATATATATCACATCCCAAATTTACAACTGTGAAATACTGGTGTTCAATGTTTAGTAACTCATTGTAATCCTCTGTTAAAGGCCAACTATACAAACAATAATAGTCCACTACTGGACTTTACCATAATATACTCGCTTTAACTCAACTAGTCCGATTTGAATAACAGTTATATTCAAATTCAAATGTTTTATTTGCAACTAAGAAATAGTTTTTTTGCATCGATTCTTTGATATATACGAACTTCTTCTCTAAGGTGTAAATTAAAAATAAAGGTTTTAATCTTCATCAATTTTCCCATAGTTCCCATTATTCTGAACCAAAAATGTCATATTCAATGGTCATGTTGTTGAGCAAACTTATCTTTACATGTACTAATTAAAATAACATAGAGATAAATGGAGTTATGAAACACATGGAAGTTAGAGCATAAAAATAATCGGATCAAACAAAGCCTTATGCCTCCTCAATTAATACCGGACGTGTATTAATTTAGCAAAAATTACCGTTCCATTTGGCAAATTCCATGAGCGCAAATTAATAAAATGTTTTAATCCATAACAGAGGATGCTTTCAAAATATCACGTTAATATCAATTACGATCCGATGAGATATTTATAGATCTGTCCAGTATTATTTTTGAGTTCTGTTAATATAAGAGAAGTTTACAACAATGATTTAAAAAGTATGGATTCGTGATATGCTCATAAAACAATCGAATAAAGTGTTCCGAATGCAGTGACAGCACACATACACATATTTCGAATTTGAACACATTTACCTAAACAAAAGAGTACAAACTGTACTCTCTTCGGTGGTTCGTTTTTGAGGCACGGATGGCGTATCTACCTTTATATGTACAGAATATTACATTGTATTAACAAGCTAATAGTAATCAAGTTCGTTTCCTATTAAATACATAATTTTAAAAGTTTAGGTCTTCTGGAGTTTCAGGTCGCTATAAAATCAGTTTGTATGAAAGGATATCCCATTTTTCAATAATAGAGTTTTTAATGAGTTACCGATATTAAAATTGAAGGTTTAATAGCAAAATGATTTCGTCAATGGCTGCTACTATTTGCGTACGTCGTTTGTGCTTTTTTATGTTACAAAGTGTACAGAACGGTCAGGACGCTCACCTGATGGTAAGTGATATGCCTGACCATGACAGAGCGGCATTGAAGGAGACCAATAACTGATAGATATTTATTATTCTTCATCAACGCCGCTCTACACCCGTTACCCGAGACAACAGATGTAAGGTCTCATATGTTACGATTTTGCGCAAAATAATATTATTCGTTGTTACGTTCATCGACTTATATTATTAGATTATACCGAGGATTATATTCATCCAACGCCTGTATTAATTTCATAATTTCTTTAGAAAGTACAAAATGTCAAATCTAATTTTCTTTTCCCGCGCGATTTCTATGCAACAGTACCGTAACTACAATGCCCCACACACGCCCACGTCTGTGTGCGTGCGTGCAACGCGACGCGTCGCGAGCAAAATTACTAAGATTTTTTCTTTAACGCCACTTTCTCTGGGCAAAGGAAACAATGTTGCAGATCAAAAGTTTTGCTGATATTCAATTTAGGTTTGATACTGTGTTCCAAATTCGGAATGTAAGCTCGGCAAAGTATTTAATATCAATATCGTACAATTTTAATGTCGATAAAGATTAATAATTTTAATGTGTGTTTAAATATCACATAATTTTAAAAAGACGGAAAATTTATAAATATCTAGGTATACTAGGCCTTTATGCTGGAAGTGAACTAATTCATCATTTATTCATAATCTCGATGTAGAGGATTGAATACCACGAAGGCAACCTTACCTGGTCATGATGCATCCTGAAGAATATCACCTTCAGCAACCTGTCAAATCGCTTTAGAGTAGAATGGCAGATTGCCAAAATGCAACGTCAATAATGTTAGCCAATATATAATGGGATTTGTTCCGATAGAGACCTGATCAAAATTAAAAAATCTTTATTCAGTTCAGGTTTACAAAGAACAAACTATACTTAAATTACAAATCCAAAATCTACTTATGGTTTTGACTGTTGTGTTCTACTCAGAAGAATCCAGCTGTTGTCTGGAATAGTGATCACACATCATAACTGTGCTGATGCTGTTACTGTGGAAGATCTATCATTATTATCAGCTCAATAAACGTCCCCACCGAGGGGCACGAGCCTAGCCGTAATGGGTAGGCCTTAGTCGTCCACGCGGGCACAGTGCGGATTAGCCGACTTCACGCACAACCTTTGAATCTCTTCACAGGCGTGCACAGGTTTCCTCACGATGTTTTCTTTTACCGTAACAGCGTCGGATAAACGTACTCATAATTTCAAAAATACGTGGTGGGTTTCGAACCTGCACCCTGCAGACAGGAAGGTAACAGTCCACACCATTGAGACATCGACGCTCTAACTGTGATTATGATGCTGTCAATTTGGAAGTGCTATGCTTCAGCATAAATGGTTCAGCTTGATCGGAGTGATACCACGGCCTCACGGAAACAACGAAACGGAACGGAAACACGAAAACGGTTTTTTCGAGCTGACTACTTGCGCAGATGGCCTTTACAGCTTCCCCGGGCGCGTGGCGAGCGCTGATGGCTCTCAGCCTTGAACATTTACACAACGAGCGACTCAGAGTTGGACTCGAAGAAACACCGGCGTCAAACAACATCCGTGTTGTGTTTCGCTGAGTGAGTGAGATTACCGCAGGCCTTAATTCCCCTTCCCTCCCCTATTTTTCATTTCTCCCATCCCTTGCAAAGGCTTGCACCACACTACTATACTAGGTGGTACGGATTATACTAGGTGGTAGACTTGATACTGAGTCGTCTTGGTAAGTACCACCGCAGTGCTAGATATCGTCCAATGAACTAGAAGTGTTTTGCACTTCTGTGTTTCGGGATGAGGGCACTGTAGCAAATGAAATTGCCGGGTATGAGTGACCTAACATCTGTTGTCTCGGGTGACGGGCGCAGAGCGGCATTGATGGAGGATAATCAGTTGTTGGTCTCAATCATTGCTGCTCTATCATGGTCAGGCGTATCATTTACCATCCTGTACACTAATAAAAAACCAAAGCCAGCTATGCTGGAAGGCCTATGCTCTGTGGTGGGCTGCTAAAAACTGATGTTGATAATGATTGAGACGACAAATATTGATGAGAGCGTCAACCCACTTGATGGTTGAGATATTGGCGATATGCGCCAATTTGTCGTGAAGCGACAAATGAAAAGTCGATTACAAAAGACCTACTAATTTAATTGAACTTAGACACAGATGGGGAATGAGTAGAGGTGGAAGAGTGACAGGTGTGTGTGATGAAAGTATATAGTGTGGTAGCTTCAATCTTCCCAGTACGTGTTCTTCAGCTTCGGATGCACCAATGATCAGTAGGGATGATCACGAAGGCACGAGCAGGGTGGTTGAGGCGCCGTGGAGAGCTTGATCCCACAGTATGTTTATCCGTTATTTAGTTCCTCTAATACAGACTAATGCTTAGTTTAGGGCTAGGCGGTGGCGCTGTGTGAAAAAAAAATCTGTACGATCTACGTCATTGAGTTTTATATACCATACGAAGAGCCTGTAAGGCATGCAAACTGCGTCAATTCTAAACTCACAGAAATAGATACAAGAATATGCAGCATAAAATGCATAATATTGGAAGACAAAGCGCATGCGCTGTCATCTGGATATGCGCGCTGGTGTGCGCGCCGTAGACGCAGCGCAGATGAACGACCGCCGCGCAAGGTCATGCTTGCTTAGGTGGCATGGTGCGCAAAAAAAAAAAAAAATTTTTATTTAGGGGCCGATTGATCACTTTTTTTGGGGTTTATGATCATATTTGTTGGGGTTTTGGTGAACCTTACCTGCTTGTGGTACATTCTGCAGAATTTCTTAACGGGGTGTGTAGTGTCTCGTATAATTTCACATCATCTAATAATCATCATCATCAGCTCATTAACGTCCCCACCGAGGGGCACGAGCCTATCCGTAGAGGGTAGGCCTTAGTCGTCCACGCGGGCCCAGTGCGGATTGGACGACTTCAAGCACAACCTTTGAATCTCTTCGCAGGCTTGCGCAGGTTTCCTCACGATGTTTTCCTTCACCGTAAGAGCGTCGGATAACGTACATATAATTTCGAAAATTGAAAACACATTGGTACGTGGGCGGGATTTGAACCTGCACTCTCCCGGTAGGAAGGCAACACCCCCCCCATTGAGCCAACGACGCTCATCTAATTATAGTATTATATAATTTGTAACATGTATTAATATCTAATAATAATACTTGTTTGTATGTCTTCAACCTATTTCAGTTCAATGCTGGACATAAGTCTTCCTGTTTTACTGGTATCCCGGTCCTACATTTTTCTCATCAGCGACCTTTCGCAAGTTAAATCGGTCCAAGTGTCCTACGCTACGATTGCACCATTGATTCTGCGACATACGTGACCAGCCCACTGCTACATCAACTTGCTAATCCGGCTATGTCGGTAACTTAAAATCAGATATAGTTTTATTCGTAAGAGAAACCCCATAGCTCGCTCTATTTCCCGTTGAATGACTTTAAACTTGTGAACCAATCCCGCAGTCTGTGTCCATGTCTCAGCTGCGTATGTTAGTACTTACAAGTACAAAAGAAAATTCAATTGGACACTAAAATAAACACAATATTGTGGGAAAAAGGTGCCCTTATCGCTACAAGTTCTCAGATAAAATTTTTGGATAAAAACAAAAGTAGGAAATGAAGTTAGTACATAAGACAGGCTGTTTCTAGGCAGACACGATCTATCCTTGTCCGCATCATTACTTACCATCAGATAAGATGGTGGTCAAATGTCTATCTATAGAAGATAAAAAAAGATTAGGACTTTTCAAATTATTTGTGTTAATGTGTAAAATTATTAGTAGACTAATATTTTAGAGTTTTGGTTGTTCCAATTTTTTTTTTATTGAAAAGTCATGTACTTTTAGGATTTATGGATTTTTTTTTTGCACTCTGTACTCAAACATTCAAATCACATACAAGGAATTCATGGAGATGAACATCGGCCAATGACGTACTGGAATCGATTACACTTACACCTTACGATTGCTTTGAATCAATACGAAAATATTCCAATACCAATAATCTTGAGTGGAGACCACGTACCGGAAAGCGAAACGTAGGACGTCCACCGACAAGCTGGCCGGATGACCTGATCAAGGTCGCCGGAAAGCGCTGGATGCATATTACCTCAGATTGATACGTATGGAAAGCATTGGAGGAGGCCTATGTCCAGCAGTGGACGTCCAAAGGCTGTAATGATGATCAATATTTTTGAAAATATAACATGGTGATTTATTCACTATTAGCTGTGCCCCGCGACATTACCCGCGGAATAAATATTCTCCAGCAATAACACGTAGCGCGAAGCGTACGCGACGTGAACTGCACGCCGAGAGGTACAACATTGATTTATTTTTCTAATATCATCATCAGCTCATTAAACGTCCCCACCGAGGGGCACGAGCCTACCCGTATAGGGTGATTAGGCCTTAGCCGTCCACGCGGGCCCAGTGCGGATTGGACGACTTCACACACAACCTTCGAATCTCTTCGCAGGCGTGCATGAAGGTTTCCTCACGATGTTTTCCTTCACCGTAAGAGCGTCGGATAACGTACATATATTTTTCGAAAATTCGAAAATACATTGGTACGTGTCGGGATTTGAACCTCAGCCCTCCCGGTAGGAAGGCGACAGTCCACACCCTGAGCCACCGACGCTCTCTTTTTCTAAATAAAAAGTATTATCTGTATCAAAGCAATTGTGTAAAGTCTATGTTTTTCCTTATTGCATAGGCTGCTGCAAAGAAGTCCGTCCATTTCGGCCAGCCGTTTCAGAAATTCCCTGAACAAACATACAGGCAGACAGATAGACAGTAAAAAATTAAAATTATATCTTCGTATATGTGACGTACTTGTAGCTGTGCCCTATATTATCATATGCATTTAGTAAAAAAACAGCCATTTCAATATTATGTACAACAGACTCTCCAATTATTTATAAATATTTAATGTAATAGACTTAATGATGACTCCGACTTTGTCTGCATAGGAATATTTCGATAAGCTTATATTTTCCCAACATAAAATGACCTAAGATTATGACTTACACTCGTCCCGTGAAACAGGAGTGTTATGCACTTTTGTGTTTCAGGATAAGAGCACTGTAGCGAATTACCGGGTATAAAAGACCTAACATCGGCGCGTCTCCGCCGACGGGCGCAGGGCGGTGTTGACGGAGAATAATCACTTCATAAGCGCTTTTTTCTGTCAGGCGTGTCATTGATGTGATCTGCTTCCTTCCTCTGGAGGGTGCAGGTTCGAATCCCGCACATACCAATGTATTTTCGAATTTGCAAAATTGTATGTACATTTACCCGACGCTTTTACGGTGAAGGAAAACATCTTGAGGAAACCTGCGCACACCTGCGAAGAAATTCAGAAGGATGTGCGTGAAGTCGGCCGAACCGCACTGGCCCCGGGACGACTAAGGCCTATACAGGACGAACGGGAACCGTTCACTTTTATGTCAAATAAATTGAATTTATATCATCATATCAGCAAGATCTTGCCGTATAAAAGTAGACTAACTCGAACAGTACACTAGGGTGGTAGAAATGGCGGATCCAGGGTGAGGGTCATGGGGGTCATGACCCCTCTGAGGTATTTTTAAGTACTGTACTAACGTACATTAACAAATACGATATAAGTTCTTAACTTGACTACTACTATGTGACCCCCTCCTAGCGCCAAACCTGGATCTGCCCTTATGGTAGACTCGATACTCAAAATCAAATCAAATCAAATATGATTTATTTCAATAAAAAAGTAATAAATATACATAACAAGCTCAAATTTCACATAGGTTGGCAACATTCCATTTTGCCTGAACTAGGTAAACCTGAACGAGATACTAAGTCGTCTATGTAGGTACCACCGCAGTGCCAGATATCGTCTCGTGAAACAGGAGTGCTATGCACTTTTGTGTTTCGGGATGACAGTGCCCTCATCCCAAAAGCATCATCATCAGCTAATTAACTCATTAAACGTCCCCACCGAGGGGCACGAGCCTACCCGTATAGGGTGATTACGCCTTAGTCGTCCACGCGGACCCAGTGCGGGTTGGACGACTTTACACACAACCTTCGAATCTCTTCGCAGGCGTGCATGAAGGTTTCCTCGCGTTGTTTTCCTTCACCGTAAGAGCGTCGAATAACGTACATATATTTTCGAAAACTTAAAAACACATTGGTACGTGTCGCATCGCAAAAGCATAGCTACTAAAATTACCGGGGTATAAGACACCTGACATCTGTTGTCTCTGGTCATCGACGAATAATAATAACTATTATTGGTCTCCTTCAATGCCGCTCAGTCATGGTAAGGCGTATCACTTACCATCAGGTGAGCGTCCTGACCGTCCCCTGGCACTTATGATATAAAAAAATATAACAGTAAAAAAGGAACTTAAAATTTAACAACCCCGCCAAAGAATAAACCTTTACTTTGTATGTGCTTTTCCTGCGGATTTCAAACCTACGACCGGATCACGCAGCGATTGGACGCACTCAACGCTGTTACCACGAATTAGGTAGGAGGCCTTTAAATAAATATATATTTAATATATAAATACAATTATATCGATATCTAAAGCATTACAAACTTTTTATGTTCATGCATTAACGCGGGAGTAGAAAATGGAACCTTATGGTTAAAAAAGACTGCTCTACCGATGCAAATAGGTCGGCGTATTTATATATTTAAATTAATGTAAAAGTCATAATGGAAGGCCTGTAGCCTGTATAAAACATTTTAGGCTGATGATCATATTCATAAATCATAATACACAGTAATGGGAAATTATATAACACTGCAAATACCAACGACCGAAGCTATGTATGAAGTACTTTAAACTGCAGGAAAACGTCTAAGGCTGCTTTTTACCTCTTTAATATCATAATTTAACAAGCAGAATATCAAAAAATGTCTCGCTCATTTCACCTACTAAAATAATTGCCTTTCAGAATTAGTATCGCAATGAAAAGTATGTTCAACAAAATATCTAAAGATAGGTATCTGCGTATCATGTTTAATATGGAAACTGGTAGATATCTCAACCTCATCATCCGACGATAGGCCGCAATCTGAACTGCAAACAATGCGAATTAAAACGCCGAATAAATAAAAAGGAAAAACAACCGACGTTCGTAATTTAAAACGTAATGACGTTCCATTTCGCGCAGGACAGAGAGCTCGAAAATTAAACACGCTTTGCAGTGTGCCAGTTAAAATTATTTTTTCACTGCTTACCCGGCCCAATGTGTGTTCGACGCAAAAAAACGAAAAAGGCACTAATACAAACACGCGAATCCATCATGTGAACAACAAAATCGCTCACACAAACGCACGCTATACAGGACACATTTAAAAACTGTACGGTGTACACGCGCAGAAAGAATGCAATGATACACCAACACAAGTGAGAAACGCGCACACGCCGAAGAAAATTCGGTGTTTCTACAATCAAAATTTTTTCCGTGTGGTGGTAGCGTCATTTCCACGCATGTATGGTAACATGCTAGTTCCACAGCTAAGTTGTGCGTTCAATGTTCAACCTTACCGAACGATATTTAAAGCTGCATTTTATTGTGCTGCGGTTAATGATTGGGTTGCATTAACTCCGCTTGTGTGAGTTTGCGATTCGTTCGTTTTGTTCCTTTTTTAAATTTCACCGTTTAGTTCAATCTATTTATTGGCGGCGGGCGCGTGTGCGTTCGATTACGTCAGCACGCCGTGTCCATGTGTGTGCCCGTATGAAAGTGCGTAGAAAAATGGCCGGAGTATAATTATGTATTATATTAACTAGGTATCTGGCTGTTTCATCATTTATACGTATGTACTGGAGTTAATTTTTCGGCCATTGTTGGGAGACTTCTGATAAATATTGAGCTGTTGTATGTACCTTTCTACTGATATTTGTCACATGAATGGATTGAGTGTGCGGCAGACATGAGATATGTTACGTCTCGGTTCGCCTGCTTGTATCTTAGCCTAATAGGAAACTTTGGGGGTGTGAATATTTTAGGTTTCTAAGTTATTGCAACCAATATAGATATCATTGGTGTGATTTGGGGCAAACATATGAATAACGTGAAGTAGTTGTTACTAGAATAACATTGTGGAACAACGATTGATTGACAAGCGTGAAGTTCCGACAAACAATATAATTTTGATTGGTTTTCCCCGCGATTTCATACAAGTGATGTCAATAATAGTATCTTGGATTAGATTTGACATCAGCCCTACAGTTCTTTACTGGACTAGGCTACAAAGGATAGTACTTACGGCGCTAGGCAATGTACTTTGGCAGATTGCCAAGTTTATTGTTCAACAGGTTAAAACCACGGTCAGGTAAGATTAAGACCGTAGTAAGGGATTGAAAAACCTTGAAATAAAATATATTTCAAAAATTCCTAAAACCATACAAACACTTAAAAAAATATTTTTGAAGACAAAAGCTGCCTGTATGTGGTATGAATGTAGAGTCTATGACGCAATAAATTCTATGATAATCTAATTTAGTCTTAAAGATGCATTCTTGTTTGGGACTAAGAACACGTGTGGTAGGCTACGATCCAATATCCACAAAGCCGTGTTGGAAGTTTTGTACCTTACTCGTCGTCAGCTCATTAAACGTCCCCACCGAGGGGCACGAGGCTTCTATAAAGGGTGTATACGCCTTAGTTGTCCACGCGGGCCAAGTGCGGATTGGCCGACCTCACGCACAACCTTTAAATGTCTTCGTAGACGTGTATAGGTTTCCTCACGATGTTTTCCTTTACCGTAAGAACGTCGGATAACGTACATATGATTTCGCAAATACATTAGTACGTGGCGTGATTTGAACCTGCACCCTCCAGATCGGAAGGCAACAGTCCACACTAATGAGCCACCTACGCTCACTTATTGTGGAACGTTATTGGTAGATTGATTAATATCACGATTACTACTATCTGTTACATCATTAAGGACATGAACGCAACCAGATAAAACTTTATTATTTTCATGAAGGAAATCTGATAGAACCTTAGTTTCTATACAATCCGTAACTAATGAAACAATGGCCGCTAAATTTCCTTTTGTTCTAAAGATTTTTCTATTTCTGGCTGTAAAAATAAAGGTAAAAGCACGTAACAACCGAAATTATATCTAGACCGCGTGTAATGTGACGCGAACACGGATTCGCACTTGTCCCATCCCAGATAATCTGTATTTACTAACTAACTCGCTTCATTGTAATTAATTATTGTTAAAATGTTAAAGCCAAAGTGTTAAACGCATTATCCCTTGGTGTGTGACTGATTTGGCGGATAAAATAGGAACGATTAAGGAATGAGGTTTGCCTCGATGATGATCTTAATATCTAATTAGGTAATTGTTGTTTGTTAGTTTGTTGATAGAAAATCGCATTCTCTTAATTGAAGTTCTAATAAAATAAAATCGGTACATCATTGTAATGTAGAATTTGTTGAAGTAAGGATCGATAGAGTTAGGCCGTGTAGATTCAGAAGCTTGGCTCTACATAAGATCTCATATCTTTTAATAGAGCAAACCTTATGTGGTCGTCTTGCCAACATTTTACATGAAATGTTTTAGTAGGATTTTTACTTGATGGGATTTATAGAAACACCATGGATGGTATCGGTAAATAATTAAAATATGTTCGGTAATAAGCCTGGTATAGTGTTAACTGCAGCTGTTTAGAAGTTGATACCTAAAAGCGTGATTTTAACAAGTTTATATACATAGTATTATGTACATAGCGACACTTTAATACTATCACACTGATATGCGAGTTCTATAAGTAACTTTTGGTAGACTCTATACTGAGTCTAGGTAGGTACCACCACAGTGCCAGATATCGTCCCGTGAAATAGGATTACTTTTCACTTTTGTGTTTCGGGATGAAGGCACTGTAGCTCGTCAAATTACACAGCCCTGCGCCTGACGGAAAATAATTATTACCTTCTATTATTAATAATTTCCTTCAACACTGCTTCTGTCATGGTCAGGCGTATCACTTACCATCAGGTGAGCCATCCTGTTCACAAAATGTCATAAAAACAATGGGCCCTCTACTTGTTTCCAAAAAGTGAAAACATTATTCGAAAGTAATTTAAAACAATACATTAAAATCATCAGAGACAAGATATCCACTGCAAGACCCTAATTGGCATCTTGACGGTGTCCAGCGATCTCTGAATGCGATTTTGATGGGTCATCATTTTAAAATACCTTTATTTTGTCCGTTATTATAACGGTTTTGTAAATAAATAGGTATGATATTGCAAGCTCACGTAATGTCAGCCATATCTTTCATTTATTTGATTTCAAAAGTTTATTTAGTCTTTTGATGTTAGTATTATGAAAAGCTCAATGTGATTATATCATCGAAGAATTAATTTCAGAAGTATCACATTCATATTATAGTTTAGTGGAATTCTTAATGTATCCGTATGTATGGAATTATTGGCTAATGTATTAATGTATCCGCAGCCTTAGTGCGACCTAACTCGTTCTGCCGCTGAGTATAGTCCAACGCACAGACATCCGAATATACAATTAGACTGGACAAGCCGCCAAGTTTATAGGCAGTCCCAGTGTCGCAATTTCTTTTCTTCTTATCTGTGAAAAGTTATTATATTTCTTGGTAATTTACTGATTCATTGCGATGATGGCATGTTACAATTGCACAGGATGGCATTTTGGGAAAAAACGGTAATTTCTTCTAATATTCGTGCGTCTTGACTCGTCTCACAGAGCGTAAACTGGCAGCCAGTGTATGCTCGTTGAGCATACATTTGTCGCACTTAAAAACGCGGCTTGCCCCATCTCCTGTATTGGAAATCTGTGGTCCAACGTAACAGTGATAATACCTAGTAATGTTAACGATTGGCGGGTTTTTTGTGCTCTCGCGTCTTGTTTACGCTTTTTATTGCATGAAGATAATTTGTACTTTCTCTGTAAGTGATTACTGTAATCTTTTGAGAATAAATATCTTAAAACAAATAAGATTCTAATTATTGTCAATACCATTATATAGTATATTGTAACTAATGTTAGGATCTCGAACTAATAAAAAATATTCCGTTCATTATATTCTTAAAACAAGAACACATTAACATTAATACGCATACATCTGTCAATTACCTAAACATAATAATTGCTTACGTATATCAACAAACACAAATCACTAGTTAGTTTATATCGATTACTAAATATTACGAGTCGTGCCTAAAGATAAAAAGTTATTTACTTTAATCTCTTAAATGATTTCCTACTGCCAACTATTGTAAAAGAAACTCATATAACAATTAGACCGATGCAAAAAAACCGACAAAAACTTAATAAAACTTAATATATGAACATTAAAATAAACTTATATTTAAAAGTTAATAAACAATCAAAAAGCTTTCGGGCAGATGCGAACAGATAGTTACATCTACTGGTTTCTTCCAAATTGCAATTAGTTTCAAACGCGGTCTGCGCACGCGCAGGTGCGGTATATGCGCGTGTGTGAGTGCGCGGGCCCGCTCTAAGGAGCTCACAATGCAGGGGTGCGTGAATTGGGTGAGTACAATCATTTTTGGAAATTCATTTGTTCTAGAACAATCCCGATGTTTAGTGTACTTTGATGACCGTTTACTTTAGCATCAGAAGATCTTATGCAAATTTTAAAATCACGAAAATAAATTCTTTTTTAAGGTCATATCTTTTACTTGTGTATATTATTAGTACCATGAGAACATTGTAAATAATGTGTTCAATTTGAGTTGTAATTTCAAAGACATAATTAATTTCAAATCAATGATTATTATCATCATCTGCCTAATACTATCTTATCTGTGCTAATAACTGCGCGAACATTCAATGCATTATTGACGACCCGTGTGGTGTAATAGTTGAGACATCGGCAATGACACCGAGGATTCCGGATTTGATCCTCGGGCAGTACAAACATTTGTGCGCATAAACATGTATGTTTGTACTGGTCTGGGTCTTTTATATGTATAAAGAGTATGTTTTTAAAAATATATATAAATATTTTTATACGTTGTTAATTATCCATCTTACAGGCTATTGCTAATAATTTGGGCTAGATGGCGCTGTGTGATTGTCAGTGTATTTTATTATTAATAGCTTACTTATTAGTTGACCCGAACGTAAATTCTGAAGAAAAATATGTTTTGACTAGTTTAAGTTACTGTCTAAATTATTCATTTAAAATCAGAAGACATTCGTCGTCAACTTAAGTAATCTTAGTTAATTATCAGTAGTTAAATACTTTTCTGATTTATTAAAGGCAACAGGCTTTTTGTGCAAGTTATCATAAGTTGGAACTGAGGCATGATTCAATGTAATTAATGAGTATGTTACAACCCGTCAAAATAACTATAGGTACTTATAATGTGCTTATGGTATAAACGTTCAAGTTTATTAATTTATCCATTACCTAGTATATACTCACTTTGAGCATTGCGAGATTACTATCATCAAGGTGATGATAATCACGATCTAAAGCATAGGCTTAATGTCACAACTTTAATTAACCATTCTCGTGAAAAATATCATTCTTCTAACCTGTCAAGAAATAAAGAGAACTCTCTGAATTTCCTGTAAATAATACAAAAAATTCAGATGAGCCAAACTTCTGTAGATTTAAAAAGGTAAATGTTCTCGAGCCCTGGCATAGAGTAATGTTACATGGTAACTGGTCCCGTGGCGGCCATTTTGAAAAAGTTTTTAGTGCTTTCGAATTTCGGGTACCTAGGCCGATGACCCCGGCCGTAGGGCGGATAGGCCTGCTTGACTGGTCGGCTGAATTTTTTAGCGCTTGCAATTGAGACGTTGTTTCTTACTTAGAAATGTTATTTTTTATTACATATTTGACGTGGTTAGTAGTCTAACTATGCATTTACCGTGTACATTTGTGCTGTCACACACAAGGTACCATGTGGAATTAACATGTACGTTGAGTAGAAATATAAAACGAAATATCTAATGCCCTTGTGACTTCTTTTTTTTATGTTCTTTAAAAATGTCATCATTCATCAGCTCATTAAACGTCCCCACCGAGGGGCACGAGCCTACCCGTATAGGGTGATTAGGCCTTAGTCGTCCACGCGGGCCCAGTGCGGATTGGACGACTTCACACACAACCTTCGAATCTCTTCGCAGGCGTGCATGAAGGTTTCCTCACGATGTTTTCCTTCACCGTAAGAGCGTCGGATAACGTACATATATTTTCGAAAATTCGAAAATACATTGGTACGTGTCGGAATTTGAACCTCAGCCCTCCTGGTAGGAAGGCGACAGTCCTCACCACTGAGCCACCGACGCTTTAAAAATGTATGTGTAAATAATACAAATATTTCTTGGGTGAAAATTCCCAGTGTTGAGCTGGAGCTTATTTTGAAAGTACAAATACTGTCTAATGCGTGTTGGTGAATGCCATAGCCTTGTCGGTTGTTGGACAGAATGCACTAAGGGTAAGTTAAGTTGTCCTACGTCCAAAAGGTGTGGGAACTTCATATACTTAGAATTATACCGTTGTGATTAAATATATAACTTTAAACATTCATATGGCTTGTATATATATAATATGCCGCTGGCCACTGATAGTTTGCGACCGGTGAAAGGGAAAACTGTTTCTTTATCTGTCTGATGATGATGTAATTTGTAAGTTATACATCGTTATCATCAGCCAATAACAGCCCACTGCAGAGCACAGGGTTCCCGCACAACATAGCTATGGGCAGATTGAGCCGTAACCCTCCACGCTGAACCAAAAAGTTCTAACCAACAACTATTTATAAATATATTTTAATATTGTTAATCAAATCTAGTCAGACCACAGACATCCGAATATACAATTAGACTGGCCAAGCCGCCAAGTTTATAGGCAGCCCAGTGTCGCAATTTCTTTTCGGTTCTTACCTGTGAAAAGTTATTATATTTCTTGGTAAATTTACTGATTCATTGCGATGATGGCATGTTACAATTGCACAGGATGGCATTTTGAAAATAAACGGCAGTTTCTTCTAATATTCGTGCGCCTTGACTCGTCTCACAGAGCGTAAACTGGCAGCCAGTGTATGCTCGTTGAGCTGACATTGGTCGCACTTTAAACGCGGCTTGCCCCATCTCCTGTATTGGGAAAGCTGTGAGTCAGACATAGGTGATCAAATAGGTAAAATAATAAATAATATATCTGCTGACACTCACACAGCGCCAACTATCCCCAAGATAAGCGTGAAGCCTGTATTATGGGTACTAAACAACAGATAAACATACTTGTATACATTATTTTTGTAAATACATACATATTATATATAGAAAACTCACAGACCATTACAAACAGACATGTCATGCACACAAATGTGTGTACTGCTCGGAGATCGAACCGGAACCCTTGGTGTTGCAGCCGACGTCAACCGCAACACCAAATGGGTCGTCAAAATACATGGACAGATGTTTGGTCCTAGTTTCCGCATGTATCACTATGTCTTGCCTTAGTAGGCGTATAAATGTTACATGGCAAAGTTATATGTTTTAAGTTTATATTATTTAAATAGAATACAAATTTTAAAAGGTCAATTAATATTAAATTTAAATTTATCAGGGGAAAAAAATAATAACAAATATTTAAAAAGTATGTCGAACTTAAGGCAATTGTATTACAATTATATTTCATCAGTAAAAAAAAGTCCGTCAACGTAAAGTAGGCTTTCCTTTTAAGAATATATAGTAAATGTTTACGGAACATGTTTGTATACATATTTTTTAATTGTGTTGATAATTTGAACCATAACTGCTTCTATCTATCTATTTATTCAACCTATCGCAGTCCACTGCTGGACATAGGTCTCCCCATCAAGCCTCCACCAGCGACCTTACGCAAGTCGTCGGTCCATCGGGCCGGAGGGCGTCGTACACTACGTTTGCCGAGACGCGGTCTCCACTCCAGAACTCGTCTGCGCCAACGGCCATCGCTTCTGCGACATACGTGGCCAGCCCACTGCCACTTCAACTTGCTGATCCGGCGGGCTATGTCGGTAACTTTAGTTCTCTTACCGATTAAACCATATCTGATCTTATCCCTACATAGCTCGCTCCATTGCGCGTTGAGGGACTTTGAACTTGTGAACCAACCCGCAGTCAGTGTCCATGTCTCAGCTGCGTATGTATGTCATAACTGTTTACGTAGAGTTATTTTTTAATCAGTCATAGAAGTGTAAATTATTGAAGCAAAAAATGCATTGTTATATTATAGCTGCGATATTTTAACCATCATCTTGTTTACAAGAACCTCCCACGCATCATTGTTTCACAAAGCGACTTACAAGTTCTAAGTTCCAGAGTCAATCGTGCAAAAGTTATCATTCAAAAGAATTACTTGGAAATTCTCTAACGAGCCGACTTCGTACGTGCACCAAAGGATTTCCGGGAGCGGTCCGAACAAATATTTATTCTGTGAATGTTACTAGAAATTTCTACGATTTTATTACGGCTTATGTTTTGACGCTATCTAGTGATATTTAAATAAATATCCACCGACACTCACACAGCGCCATCATCATCAGCTCATTAAACGTCCCCACCGAGGGGCACGAGCCTACCCGTATAGGGTGATTAGGCCTTTGTCGTCCACGCGGGCCCAGTGCGGGTCGGACGACTTCACGCACTATCTTTGAATCTCTTCGCAGGCGTGCGTGATTTCCTCACGTACATATAATTTCGAAAATTCGAATACACATTGG
This sequence comes from Leucinodes orbonalis, assembly GCA_019425675.1. Taxonomy (NCBI): domain Eukaryota; kingdom Metazoa; phylum Arthropoda; class Insecta; order Lepidoptera; family Crambidae; genus Leucinodes; species Leucinodes orbonalis. The sequence goes on from PQWD01007478.1 coordinate 52,737, forward strand.
TACGTGGCGGGATTTGAACCTCAGCCCTCTCGGTAAGAGGGCAACAGTACACACAGCGCCATCTAGCCCCATATTAAGCGAGGAGCTTGTAGTTAGGGTACTAAAAAACTTATCAACATATTTTTTTTGTAAAATCTTACAAATAACACATAGAAACATCCAGACCATTACAAACAGACATGTTTATGCACACAAATGTTTGTACTGCCCGGGGATCGAACCCGGATCCCTTAGCGTAATAGCTGACATCTCAACTATGACACCAGATGGGTCGTCAAATAAAAAGTCTATAGCACTCTCGTCCTGCGTATTGTACTTAAGTAATAATAATAATATAATAAAGCCCTTTATTCTGAAATTAGAGTTACAGTGTGTCCCTAACTTCAGTGTGCCTGTTGGCATAGGCCTCCTCCAAAAAATTGTACTTAAGTCCTTCATTTCAATTTTCACTCATATTGAAGTCCCAGTTTGTGATGGTCAAATATCGATAAAATATTAATTTAGATATATTTCGTTTGAAATATACACGAAACACAATTTCAATGAAAATGATAATAATTTAGTGCTAATAAAGAAATGTTTAGTCTGAAATATAAACGAAACACAATTTCAAACCTCTCTAAATACAAACCAGTGTTAGCTAAATAGAGAACGAAATAAAACAGGGTCTAAGCGCGCGGTTTTCTAACTTTTCACTCTAAAGGGTTTTTTCGATGTCCCCCCCCCCTGTGGAGCGCCCCCCTTGGTCAGCGGTCGCCTGTACAAATACCGCGGAAAGGCCGAGAGGTCGCTAATTCGATTCCTATACATCTATATTACATGTATTGTGTATTAATGGGTTTATTGTCCAGTGTTGGTTTTGTTTTGCTCTAAACATTACAACTGGACAATGGATGTATGCTTGTGTTATCGTGACGTACTTGTGTCACGTTTTCTTACGGTTGGTATTACACTCTATAAGTGTATCGTTTATTATGGTTGGTATGATGTTTTGTAAGTAAGGCAATATTTTTGTACAAATTATCCGCCATCCATGAATGTTATACGATATTTATGAGTATTCTCTATATATATAGCTCTATAGAGCGTCGGTGGCTCAGTGGTGTGGACTGTCGCCTTCCTACCGGGAGGGCTGAGGTTCAAACCCGACGATACGTACCAATGTATTATAGAATTTTCGAAAAAAATATGTACGTTATCCGACGCTCTTACGATGAAGGAAAACATCGTGAGGAAACCTTCATGCACGCCTGCGAAGAGATTCGAAGGTTGATACATACCACTACGATACATTTGCACTACGATACCACGGACCTTCAATAAAATAGTAAGAATTATCGAATAAAATGAATTAATTATTCCCAAAGCTAAGTAAGTTAGGTTTGGTAAAGGAAAACATCGTGAGGAAACCTGCGCATGCCTGCAAAGAGATTCAAAGATTGTGCGTGAAGTCGTCCAACCCGCACTGGGCCCGCGTGGACGACGAAGGCCTAATCACCTTATACGGGTAGGCTCGTGCCCCTCGGTGGGGACGCTTAGTGAGCTGATGATGAAACCCCAGTTTGCTAGCCGGACAATCCGCATCAACTGACGGCGTTCACTCATTTAGTTTGTAAATCAAACTACTGACATACTAAACTCACCTACTGTGTCACAACGCAGTTAAAAATCAACGATGCGACGACCCCTCTGGTGTAATGGTTGAGACGTCGGCTATTATACCAAGGGTTTTGGGTTCGATCCCCGGGCAGCACGAACATTTGAGTGCATGAACATAGACATGTTCATGCACACAAATGTTCGTGACAAACAGACGTTTGTATTGGTGTGGGTATTTTCTATGTATAATATGTATGTATTTCCAAAAAAGTATATAACATATTTTATCCGTTATTTATTATCCATATTACAGGCTTATCCTTAGTTTGGGGCTAGATGGCGCTGTACGAATGTCAGTGGACATTTTACTCTCGTGAGAAGCCATAATCAGTTAAAGATTTGTTGAGAAAAACATTTCCCATGAACAATTGATTTTCTCGCGCAGTGGGTTACGACCCAATATCTCCATAACTATTCTGTGCGGAAGGCCTGTGCTCTTTAGACCGCTAAAGGCTGATGATAAATAGATTATTTTCTATGGTTTAACATTGCATCGGATAAGAAAGCAACCCTAAGACAATGATATTCTATTATATATAAAGGTAGATACGCCATCAAAAACAAACCGCCAAAGAGAATACAGTTGTAGGCTCTTTGTTTAGCTAAATACGCTCATTCTAAATATGTGTATGTGTGCTGTCGCTGAATTCGGATCACTTCTTTCAGTTTTTTGTTTTGTTGTTTTGCGAGCATATAACGAATCTATACTTTTAACATCATTGCCCTAACACCAAGCTATTCTTACATCATATTGGAAAACTTATAATTCACTTATAAGCGGTCGTATATTTAGGAATCCCGTATAAAAAGCATTATTGGCGTACCAACGATGCCTCGGGGTGACATCGATCGTCTACACATACAACCGTAGGGCTTGACTCAAGGGAAGAGAGTCAAGCGAAGGGAAAAACAGTCTATCAAGGGTTCGATACAGGAAGACCACAGAATAAGAGTCACTGTGGGCGACTTTGAAATGTTTTTTTGGTGTACAAACGCCTAACAGGTAAACAACCCTACTTTAAGTTAGACCTGGGGGGCTACCGCTACTAAAACAGTGTTACAATAATATTACATCGTCTTTTCTGGTACAGAAATGCTGACGTATCATTATAAAAATACTATTTTAAGAGATTGTGGTTAACCCCCTGATTCTGTTTTAAGCAGATATTATGCAGGTAAAATTGATTTATTTATTTCTTAAAATTTATTATAGCCATATACTAGGTTAGTGGACAAAAGTTTTGTAAAATTTAAATAATGAGAAGCTTTGCTCGGTGTTTCTTTTAGGGATTAAATTACAAATGATATTACTCTTAAAGAACAAAAGCCATAGCTCGCCGGATCAGCAAGTTGAAGTGGCAGTGGGCCGGTCACGTATGTCGCAGAACCGATGGCCGTTGGAGCAGACGAGTTCTGGAGTGGAGACCGCGTCTTGGCAAGCGTAGCGTAGAACGCCCGAATCGATGTACCGACGACTTGCGAAAGGTCGGAGGCTGGAAACGAAAAGTCGAGGCCCGCGACATCTGGCGTACAATTGTGGAAATCCAACAGTGAACTGCGATAAGTTGAAAAGATAATTTACCGATATCCGCTGCCTCTCACCCCTTAAACACCAACTTATCTATAACAGGCCCTATCTAAAATCGTTTCCGAAATAAAACACGCATACAAACTCCTGTAGGATTAACCGACCCAACTAATAAATTGAGAAATAATAACAGAGCCCGCGGCCTTTTCTACCCCGTTAGTACCTCAGCAGGGATAGGATAATGTTTGTTTAAAGGTTAGAATGGCCTTCTATTGCAACGGCGATGGTTGAGGGTTTGGGATTACAGAGGGATTCATCTTGTTTTGTATTTAACAAAAATGGCTTGTATATTTGAACTAGTTAATTTTAAATATTTTAATTTTTGTAAAAAAGAGTGCATCCAGATAACATAATTTGATTGCTCGTCGATCTATAGCTTCTAGCTGGTATCGGGAAGATCGGCGATTTCTTTGATAGTATAGTAAACTAACTGTTGACCACGACTTCACTCGCCTTCAGAAGAATTAAGTTTCGTTCCTTAGTTTATGACCTTAGGGGTGGATTTATCAAAATTCTTTCTTAGTGGATGCCTACGTCATAGTAGCTTTATGCATGCCAAATTGCAGCCGGATCCGTCCAGTGGTTTGATAGATCACAATGTCGGTCAGTCAGACATCTTTTAGTTATATATATTACGCACACAAGGGTTCACAAGAATACAAAACAACTCCCATTGATGATAGAAAATTGCCACCCGGAAAACGTTGATTCAATAATCAGTCAATTGTAGGCGTAATAGTAGCCACTAACGTATAAAGAATGTTCAACGGCCAAGTCACACAACATTAACCATAATAATAAAAATATCACTATACCACTAACTACAGACTTGAAACGACTTGCTCTAAATTTTATTACTTTTAAAGTTTGTTGATCTTCATTGAGACTTAGCTAATTTTATAATACAGAATGTTTTTAATGGGATTACACATCATTTGTCGCAACACTTGAAGTGTGTATTTCAGTATAATATAATTTAATGAAGCACCTACTTTTGTACCCTTGTGTATCCTTCAACTTCTCTCTTTCTTCTTTTTCTCTCATTCTCCAAGCATTCGCAGTGAACGCTTACGAATACGTGTTCCACTACGCTGGATTTGGCATAGCATTCGATTTCTGGTATAAGCGATCCATCAAGTTGAATATTTTTTGAAAAGGCAGTATCCATCCTATTCCTATCCTATTCAACCTATCGCAGTCCACTGCTGGACATAGGTCTCCCCCATTTCGCGCCAGATATCCCGGTCCTCCGCTTTCCTCATCCAGCCTCCACCAGCGACCTTTCGCAAGTCGTCGGTCCATCGGGCCGGAGGGCGTCCTACGCTACGCTTGCCGAGACGCGGTCTCCACTCCAGAACTCGTCTGCTCCAACGGCCATCGGTTCTGCGATAGGCAGTATGTCGGTCTGTAATAGTTTAGTTTGACTCTTGTGTTTTCTTATCAAGTTACCACGTACTCCAGATTCTAGTTTTCCTTTTATGTGGCCATTAAAACGTGTACCAAATTTCAGCTCTCCTGAGTTAATGGGTAGTACTAATTATATTTTCATGATCATGAGTGAGTGAGTGTCATAAAGGCGACAAACTGTGTATCCCGGATCAAAAATTAACACTATACTCTAGAAATGTCTATTGCATGGCAATTAAAATATATAATAAAGTACCGGACTTTTTAAAAACTCTACCGTTTATCAAATTTAAGAAACAATTACACGAATTCCTTTTAAAGAAAATGTATTATTCAATTAATGAATTTTTAGATGATAAGAAAGACATTTAATGGAAAGTTATGTATTGACATTTTGTATTTTTATCCATTTTATTGACATATTATATTACTTTGACACATTATAATTTTTTTTTTTTACTTGTATATTATGTATTAATGAATGTATTTGTAAAATAAAAATTTTATTTATAAAGAGGATAAAATGCAATGTTTAAATGTATAAAGTAATTTAATAGTATTAATTATTTTGTAAAATGAAAATGGGTAATATTATTAAATCAAAATTTGCACGTCGATTTAACGATAGAATATGTTAGATATTAATTTTGTATGCTCGTATTGTAACCATATTCTCGCAAATAAATAATTTATTATTATTATTATTATTAAAAAAGGCCGATTTTGGCCTTCGCTTAACTTCGGAACTTAAATGACATCCAGATTTGAAATTTTGGATTTAAAGTATGTGATTATAACTTACTAGATGCCGAATATTTCAGCGTTCTGGGAACTTTAAGAATAGTCTTCATCAGCTCATTAAACGTCCCCACCGAGGGGCACGAGCCTACCCGTATAGGGTGATTAGGCCTTATCGTCCACGCGGGCCCAGTGCGGATTGGACGACGAGGAATAGTGATGTTTTTTTTTGTTTATGGTAAAATATTTCTTGTTCATTTCAATTTTCTTTGGTACCGATTATAGGTTTCTAGGATTCTATTTTAAATGAATGCGATACATTAACAAGAAATAAGGAGATAGTCGTCGAAGTAATCCAGAATGCGTACCGTGAGCCACACCATGATGTAAAAAAGTATGGATTCGTGATATGCTTCCGAAAACAATCGAAAAAAGTATTATAGTAATAAAAGTATTTAAGTAGTATATTTCGAATTTCGAACACATTTACCTAAACAAAAGAGTACAAACTGTACTCTCATCGGCGGTTCGTTTCTGAGGCACGGATGGCGTATCTACCTTTATATATGCAGAATATCCTTGGAGCCACATCCATAAGTATCCCCGAGCCAAACAGCATCCCGCGAAGCCAACGTATTTGCTAATAATTCGTATTTCGCGAGCGTTTTAATGCGTGCCTTCGGGACATATTTAAAACGCAAACTTCCCACCCTGCCACCCCGCATTTCGGTAGTTAGATGAGGGGGGTGAAACGAGAAAAAACATCCCTCCGGGGCGGGTGAAAAATGCGTAGTTTTAGCTAATCTGCATGGGGCCCTGTTTAAACTGAGCTTTTTAACACTGTACAAAAATGAGGTGGGGTTTTTTGGGGGGTGGTGGGCGCGTGTGTGAGCCGCGTTCGAACCTATTTATGTGTTAACCGGGGGTTAATATCGGTTGCCATGGCGACGGGACGATTACTGCACCGCGTCCGCCCGATTTTTCGTTGCTTTTTCGTTTGTAATCAAATGAGGTGCGTGTGTGGGAGGCTCTAGGGGGGAGGGGGGGTAGCGTCACGCGTGTACTCAATTATCCGCAGTGAATCAATAGCGGGATGAGGGTAGTTCTCATGTTTGTGACGAGTAATGCCGTCTTTTTGTAGGTTTTAATTTTTCTCTCTCTCACACCCGGCATGGGTTCCCTTTATTGCAATATTGTGCGCGATGACCTATTTTACAGATTGGATCAGTTTCAGCAATGGCAACGCCCTTGTGGCTGAGCGGGTGAGGCTGGAGTGGTCTTGGTTGGTAGTAGGTTCGAGCAATATCTTTTGCAGCATCTGTTACAAATTTTCCTTATGATAATGTGTTTTTTCAGTAGGTGTGGCGAACTCCATGAAATATTATTTCTTTAATGCATGAGTGTGTGGATAAGTCAAACATTCACCTCATGGTAAATGGTGATAATTTGTGATCACTTTTTTGTGACGTGCAAATTCTAAATTTTTGAATTGCAGTCATTCAATTCAGATTCTTACTGGGTTCTTCTCAATAGATAACAACACTTCAGAACATAGTTCTTCTGGTTCCTCCGCTTTACCCATCCAGCCTCAACCTTTCGCGGGTCATCGGTCCATCGGACCAGAGGGCGCCCTCCGCTATGCTATGGACCTTAATTGAATAAATATTTTTCTATACCAAAGCAAGTTCAAATTAACTGTGTTTTGCGCCACAGTAGGGTGTTTGGGTCTTAGTCGTCCCCGCGGGCCCAGTGCGATTGGACGATTTCACGCATAACCTTTAAATCTCTTCGCAGGCGAACGCAGGTTTCCTCACGATATTTTCTTTCACCGTAAGAGCTTTGGACAACGTATATATAATTTCGAAAATCAAAAACACATTGGTACGTGGCGGGATTTGAACCTACGTCCTCCCGGTAGGAGGGCAACAGTCGACACCATTGAGCCACCAACGCTCTAACATACAGTTAAAAATACCTTAATTTTAACTTACTCAGATGGTGAAGGAGAAGTTATGAATTCACTATTTGAACAAATATACTGTATTCTCTCTTGACCTATTGCAGTACATTGCATGCATCATCATCATCAGCTCATTATACATCCCTACTGAGAGGCACAAGCCTACCCGTATGGTGAAGAATAGATAGCAATATTTTTGTGGTGTCCCTCGATGGAAATCATGCCGAGCATTGGACTGTCGCGAGCTGAGATGGTAAAAAAAGTAATTGTTGTTGTGCCCTTCATAATATAAGAAACCCATATGGTTACTGTTATTAAAATCTGAACCAATTATAACTTCATATAGTAAGCAAAAAGAATTGAGAATCGAGAAGCAAGAAGAGGATACAAAGCTCGGTGGGCCAGCTATTAACCTAATATTAATATTCCTATAAAAAAACTACTTAGCTAAAACCACGAAGTTTTTCTTGTTGTCTTATATTAATAAAAAGTTCCGTTAAGTTAGATATTACTAAGATAATACTCATTTATTATCACAAACAAATACTTTAATGCACTGCCCTCTACTTAGGCTTCCCCAGATTTGCACTGAAAGCAAAATTTCCCGAATCAAAGCATAATTTGGGCATGTAATAGTTCCACCACCACCCAATAGATGGCCTCCAAGTGCTGCCATCTGTGGTAGATTTCCCGAAACATCATAAGGGTTATTTTCACCCTACTACCTAAATTGTATGCTTACTGTAAGAACTTTACAATAAGCATACAATTTACGGGTGGGTATTGAAATGGTTTTTTGGTCATAACTTTTAATATTACCTCTCTGTGCCTTTAAAGTTTGAGATGTGTAACACCGGCACCACCCCAAGCAGGGATGTAGTATGAGACCACAGATTTCCCAATACAGGAGATGGGGCAAGCCGCGTTTAAAGTGCGACAAATGTAAGCTCAACGAGCATACACTGGCTGCTAGTTTACGCTGTGTGAGACGAGTCAAGACGCACGAATATTAGAAGAAATTACCGTTTTCTTCCAAAATGCCATCCTATGCAATTGTAACATGCCATCATCGCAATGAATCAGTAAATTTACCAAGAAATATAATAACTTTTCACAGGTAAGAACCGAAAAGAAATTGCGACACTGGGACTGCCTATAAACTTGGCGGCTTGTCCAGTCTAATTGTATATTCGGATGTCTGTGTATGAGAGCATTGATTGCGCTAGACCGTAATAAACCATTCAGAACGTGTTCTAATCGGCCGAGTGCTAATCATCATCAGCTCATTATACGTTCCCACCGAGGGGCATGAAGCTACCCGTAAAGGGTGTAGTCTTAGTCGCCCACGTGAGTCCAGTGCAAACTGCAACTGCCGACTTTACGCACAACCATTTAATTTCTTCATAGACAGCATGTTGCGCAAGCTAGCTTGAACATTTGAACGCATCTCATTTATAGAAAAGAAGCTATGTTTTGATGTGTAGAAATATCGAGAAGTTTTCATAATTGTATCTAGCGGTATTTATGAAATTTACAGTGATTGTATTTCATCGTTGCAAATTGAGGCTTAATGTTACAAAACTAAACTTGCATTTATGCAATTTACCCTTAAAGCATTTTCACCCTTATGTTTCGGGAAATCTACCACAGATGGCACCACTTGGAGGCCATCTATTGTGGTGGTGGTGGTAACATAACACAGATAACCTTATAGACGCCTAATGTAATGTTCTCTTTTCATTAATATTATTATTTTAACTAATGGCAGGGAATCGCCATTCCACAATTGTCAGCTAAGCCAACCCAACCTGTCCATGATGCATTCTGCCGAAAACGACCTTTAAACACATAGTGGACAACTTTTATTACAGATCAAAACTTTAATTATCAATATTATGGAGCTAGGCCTTTGTCCAGCAATGGATATTAATTTTTTTTTATGCTTTAGCAGGCCAACGAGCAAATGGCTCATCTGATGGTAAATGACACCGCCGCCCATGTACATTTGCAATACCAGAGGCCACTGGAATGCGTTGCCGGCCTTGATATTATACAGATTTCATAAATAAATAAAAACATCTGAAGCTTATAGTTGCGTAATGATCTGGGTTAATATACTAAATATATAACTAAATAAAACACACATTGATTTTGCAAATTACTTTAAATTTTATTTATAAAAGTAACCGTATCAATAAAATATGAAATCATCAATGCAAAATAAAAATCGATTAATAACCTACATTTAATTATTTATAGGTAATAGTAACTATTAATATTTGTTCACTTCCCACTACGACACCTTTCGACCAGGAGTATACGTTTTATTTAAAAATTAAAGGTTTTATATCAACATTAAACCGTAATAAAATGGTTATCTATCTTGTAAGCAAAGTAGGTAACGTAACTGTGCCGAATAATATCAAAGCAAAATATTTTGGTCATACAAAATCAAAACTGTAATAAAAATTCATTAGTATTGAAATCAAATAAAAAATAACGACCCAAATATACTCCTACAATCAATGAATTATCTATTTGAAGCATTTGTTATAAATTCATTTGAAACATGGTACCTACCCATAACTTCTATTTTTTTTTATTGCTTATGTAGGCAGACGAGCTGGCGGCCCATCTGATGGAAAACGGTAACCGCCGCTCATGGACAACTGCAATGCTAAGGCAAAGCCATGCCGCTGCCTATTAAGAGGAAAGGGCTCTCATTAAACCTCGTTTGAAGAAGGACATGTCGTAGTTATTAGGGAACACCGAGGCTGGGAGGTCGTTCCATAATTTGCACGCACGCGGAAGGAACGATCGCTGGAAACGAACGGTTTTGGAAGCGAAAGTTTCCAGGTGGTATGGATGGACCCTAGCTCGGCGTCGAGTCGTACGATGGTAAAACGGTGACACCGGCATGATATCAAACAGTTCCTTGGAGCACTCACCATGAAAAAGCCTATAAAACACACAAAGAGAGCTAAATCTCTCCGGAATTCTAACTTATAGAAATGGCAAAATATCTGTTTAATTTACTGAATTCCCAAATTAAATTTTTCTAATAAAACATATACTCCAAAATTTCAAAATCATTCACAAAAATAAATAAACAAGTAAAAAATAATTACCTAAATTGCTTGGCACATAATCTTTTCGATAAACAGTCGGACGGCACTAAATCTAAAACACAACATATTGGGTTATATTTTTAAAATTTGAACAATATAACGACATAATCATACCGCATTATACTAAGCAATTAACGTTGCTAAACAAACTTACTCTATTACCGTCCTTTTTTATTAAAAATATTAAAATGGCGCGAAATTTTGTTATTATATTTTATTTAATGTAGACGACATGCGATAAAATAATCAAAAGTATCATACAGTAATATGTTCTCAAAAGAAATTTAAATTGCGTCCAAAAATACAAGTGTGTATCAAATTTATTTCAAATCAATCATGAATCACTTCGTGTAGTTTTCCCTCTTCTGCTTGGATATTCATTGAATCAACAGTTTTTTCTGGAACAGAAATAAAAGCGTGATTGATCACGATCTGGTAATGGATTTCGTTAATTTGTTTCTATTTTCCTTTGTGCACACAACCCGACAATTATACATTCTTCAATCCTAAAAATTTACTTAATATCTGCACGGAAATGTTGAATCTAAAAACCTGCATCACTTTTCCGTATAATTATGTCTTTCTTTTTAATATTTTTATCCTTGGCACCAATGTCAAGCAGTTAGAAACAATAAATTTAATTGTTCCTGGTGTTCATGCAACTGTGCTTTGGTTCCCTGACCGTGCTCACCATTAATAAATGTCATCTATAAATTGTCACTCTCACTCATTTTAAGAAATGCTAACTCATCTATATAGTTTTTTTTATATGCAATATTAAATGCAAAAAATCTTCTAATTATAAGAACATTTTATAATATATTGTCCATAATTATAACTGGAATGTATTCATCTAACATATCTTTATAGACAATTTTAAGCCTGGAAATAAAAACACCTAACTTAGCATACCAAAAGAATTATTTGTGCTAATCAAAACTTCAAGATCTGGTGTGTCCTAAAATAAAACCTAGTTTCGTGAGCTATAAAACTTTAAATGCTATACTCTTCGAGGGCGATCTAATTCAGGATCTATCTAGCAACATTCTAAAGTAAAATAGAGTAATTACAATTTTAGAATATAACAGTTTTGCTCATATTTGAATTTCATAATTCCGAACACTGCTAGTCGTAATTTTTTTATTTTATTATTCGGTCTGTTTTTTAAAAATGACGATTTGTAATAAACATTTACAATTTGAGGATTATATTTTCCATACGTCTTTGTTTATTAGGAATTTTGTATTCATAATTGTAGAAGTCAACGGGCTATCAAAATCGCTATATATCGCTTACGAAAAGAGTCACTTTTACGGCTCACGCAGTAAGCTGGCCCACAGCTCACTATCTGTAATTGTTCACATATTATGTACTCAGATTTCAAGACAAGAATTTAATTTTTTTTTATGGATGTATCAACTGCATGCTAAATGTAACAGAACCTGTTTCATACCCTAAAATCCAAAATAAGCTATAAATTGTATCAATTCCGTTTCTATGTACTTATTATCTTACACTACAAGCGAAAATTGGTGTATTTGTTACAAATTTGTTACCGCTAATAATTAAACACAGTAAGACGAACCTGATAGTAATGAATTCTCATAACTTAAAAAGGTACAAAACTTAACTGTAACGTATGATTGTGTGCAAGAATACTTAAGCTCAAAATAGGAACCCAAAGATTTTTACCAAAAAAACAGAGACTGGGCATTGATGTGCGTAAAATGTAGTCTTCAATCTTATGTTATTATCTATTTTTCATGATTTTTCGATGCCACATCAAGTTTTTGGCACACAGTACAGTTTTGTGATCGCACTACACTCAATGATTAAGTGCTACTGTGTTTAGAAAACAGATTTAACGTCCGAGAACATGTTTGTATAGCAATTTCAAAACTATGTTTAATTATCAGCCGCCGAAAAGTTATTTGGAACTTACACTAATGAACAATATTTCGTTACTTTCTGTGACACTAAAACATGATCAAATTGAATATAATCTTATCAACTCATTTATCAATATTTTGCTATAAATATCTTTGTTTATTTTCGAACTTTTGATCTTTCGTAAAATGCTGCAAATATTATGAGAAAATATGTCTGGTGATGACTTATTGAAATCGATAATTATTATAGTGTCACAGCTTCCTAATGTTATCTGTTTTTGTACACAATTTGTAATTATATCTATGTATATGTATAAATCTGTTGTGGTGTTTGATATCAGGCGTTACTTATTCACTATTAGGAATAATTATATTGGTTAAATATATGTACGTTATCCGACGCTCTTACAGTGAAGGAAAACATCGTGAGGAAACCTTCATGCACGCCTGCGAAGAGATTCGAAGGTTGTGTGTGAAGTCGTCCAATCCGCACTGGGCCCGCGTGGACGACTAAGGCCTAAACACCCTATACGGGTAGGCTCGTGCCCTCGGTGGGGACGTTTAATAAGCTGATGATGATGATGATATTGGTTATAAAGGTAAAATAAATGATCGTTTACTGATTACTACATTGAGATTGAATTTTACAAAAAAAAACGTGTAACATATTTTTAAATATTATATAAACGACCTATCTATTTAAACAGTTATGAAAATTAATGAAATAAGTTTTCTATATAACTATACAAAAATAAATATTATAATTTGTTTGTTTTTATTTATCAGAAAAAACTAAATAGTATAATAGCTTCCAATGAAATTATATTCATAACAAAAATATAAATTTAACAAAATTATCGACATCTAAAAATTTATATTTGGCATCACTAATCTAGGTACGACTAACGAGTAATTATTGAGACATCTAATGAGCGACACACGAATTTAACAAATATTATATAGAGATATACTAGATTTGAAACAGCAATATTCAACTTAAATGCAATGAAGATAGTTAACAAATTTGTTCAACGCAGAAGCTTATAGCACATATACGTACATTAGAAGCATATAGAAACAAATCCCATAGTACAATTCTTACTTGAACCAATCAAAATTATTATCTACAGTTTAATAAATTATAATGTTGAAACACCTAAACAAGATAATACTATCTATAATAGAAAGACTTGTTACACAATAATTAAATACTTGAAAAACTTTGAATTGTACTATGAATCTTGGTTCGCTATGCACTGTGTGAGCTTACTAATTACTTACACTAAGTAAGATACTAAATATAATTTACAAAATGATGTCTTTTGGTATCCACACTAGGTTTCCAATGTGGGAATTTTCGATTACACAACATATTTAACAATAAAAACCAAACGTTTTGAGAGTTAAATTGTTAAGATTATTAGGATGGGCAATATAACGATTTAAAAAAATAGTCAAATAATTAAAAAAATATTCAAAATGGAAACTACAAGGACACCGTCATCTTCATTAAATTTACCCCTGTCCAAATCACATTTCGACTTAATCCTATATACATATCGACGACTCACAATGTAATCGATCTCTCCTAAAATTAACTAGTCGGGTCGGATTTTCCTTCACTTTCTTCCGTTATCGTTATCATTGGTGGAGTTTCAAAGATTTCTCTTGGAGAAGTATCATTCGTTAGCTTTTCAAATTTTGGCGAACCAGAAGGTAGGATTGCATCTTTCACAGACTCGTATACTTCTGTCCTAATGATTGGAAGTGACGCTCTCTTGCCTTTAGGTACGTCTTTTGGAATATCGCCCTCTTCAATTGATTCCATGCAATTATTTTTTTCAATGACAGGGTCTGGAGTTTTATCTTCCTCTAACCGCACTGGCAAACTATCAGCCCTATTCAGCACTTTCTTAGGACTATCAATCTTTTCTGATATTGGTACAGCAACACCGTTATCTAACTTTTTATCGTGTAAATGTTGTAAACTGTATTCTCTTGCTTGAACATCAGATAAAAGAGGTCCGTCAGTTGAACCTTCAATACAGTATCCAGGGCCTTGTAAAACTTCACTAACAATTATTGAATCTTGTTTGAAGATTGCTGCTGTAACTACTGGTTTATAAGGATCTGTGGGTGTTTTACTTATGAGTGGTTCTTGGGAATTATCAGTTACTATTCTACCATCCCCGATGTCCTCTTTTGTATCGTAACCAGCATAGATAGGATACCCAAAAGGTCCTTGTTCATAACCCATTTGACTTCCATAAGAATAGCTGACGTTATGTGAACCAATAGAAGACATGCTTAAATCAGATATTGAAAGGCCTGTGTTAGACAGAGCTAGCGCCTTGGGGTTATCGAATTTCTCACTGCTTCTTTCGCTGTCTTCTTCGTGATGTTTTCTTTCTAGTTCTTCAGGCACTCGGTGGATAAGGGCTTGGTTAGTAGATATCTGAGGGTCGTGTGGGGGAGAATTTTGTAGTGATTTGTTGTGAGGTCTATATGCTGTGGACTGTTGAACTTCAACAACAAATATGCCGTCGTTGTCTGGTGAGTACTTCATTTTTGTTTCCCGACCATTCTTCGTGATATCCTGTAAATATAAAAATAGAGACTATGAGTATTATTGTTTCAAGGAATTTATTGTCATAATTATTTTTTATTGAAATTTCATGGATTTTTACACAGGAGTACTAAATTTATTGTTAATGTTTTAAGAAACTCGCTACGACATAATTATTATTTATTTGGCAACATTATAGATTGTATACAAACGGTTGCTAAGTTTACCGCCTATTGTGCTAGCGCTTTTCAAACTGCCAGTTTAGTCCAGAATATTTTACATTAAAAAGTTACGCTGAATGATTGTCAAGAAAAAAGCTCTAAGGATATTTATATTCTCAATCAAGGAGTCTAAACAATTTAAGTGGTTAAAATTGAAGACGCAAACGAAACAAAAAAATCTTGAGTCTGAAGTATCTCTAAGCTTTACAATAAAAGTTTATAGAATCTAATAAGATACAGCCCCGATGAATTGCGAATAAAAAGGAAAAGAATCAATCACTGACGAGGGTAGCTTCCGCTCCTCAATTAGGTAAATATTTGTGAGAACTTTTAGAAGCTTTGAATGGAGCGCTGCGCCCCGGTGGAGTATCGTTTATTCAAAGGTTGGGATTTTACGCCTTTCCATACAATCTCTTTGGAGGGAAAGAAAAAAGGGATTTTGCGTTTATACTACCGTTTAGTGCTATTGTAAATGTCCATTTTCGCTTTTGGTTCGGAACGACTCGTACCTACTGTTCTAAACAAAATTAAATTTTAATCTTTGGCGAATGAATAAGTTTCAAATACAAAATGGATCGTAAATTTTTAGTGTGATATAATCTGTTATGCATATATATTAGCCATTTATCACTTTATTAGCCATAAATTATTACTATAATATAAAATCATAGACGTATAAAAAAACTTATTTTTTTATACGTCCATGTATAAAATATAGTAATTCTAAAGCATTTAAAATATGTTTCTGTTTTTTTGCTTTTAAAAGAGCAATTAAGTATGTAATTAATAAATAAATATAAAATAAATTCACCAAATATATCGTTCAACTTACATTTCTCTCCTCAGTTTCCACGATGAGGTGGTTGTTCTTCAGGGTCATGGTAAATATGGAGCCATTAGCTGGAGGAAGATCCCCGTTTTCTTGGCTGCCAGCGCTGTCATCTGTCGGCGATTTAAGCTGAAAAGTAGGAAAAAGAAGTTTTTTATCAAATAGCATTTAAAACTATTACATCAAAGCTTCTGTGAATGCGGGGGCCATGGGTCACTAGACTTCCTCCCTTGAGGAATCCTTGGCTCCTTGGTGGAGGGAAGGGTATAGCAGTGCGGATATCATTGACGGTGTGGACGGTTGGATGCGCTCAGCGTTTGCTCACAGACCGTCTAACAATGCACATTGACCGACATTACTGCCAGTTTCCCTCGACACAGGCATCCATGATGACTTCTCTTAAAAAATTGATGTCTTCTGGTCCGATAAGCAGCAGACTTGCGTAAAGACGCTAAGGACGCTAGATGAGGAATACAGAATGGCTAGTGCAAGCTAGTTTAGATCTTGGTCCAGCAGTGGACTGTAATAATTTTAAATTTATAACGAATTTATAATTCAGACATATACATTTAATTGGTTTATCATAGGGTTAAAGTTAAGTTATAATTGGGTACTTGACACCACTAATCGTTGACGTACTTTTTATGAACTGCCAAAAAGGAACGTTTCCATATATTTTGTATGAGATTAGTGATATGTGACGTCATTGCAAAGAAAAATGCCTTACAAATCTGTCATGAACATTAAAACAATGATTTCTGTATATATAAGGTAGATACACAAGCCGTGCCTCAAACCGCCGAAGAGAGTAGTTTGTACTCGTTTGTTTAGGTAAATGTGTTCGAAATTCGAAATATGTGTATGTGTGCTGTCACTGCATTCGAACACTTTTTTCGATTGTTTTGTGAGCATATCACGAATCCATATTTTTTTACATCATTGCATTAAAATGGCAAACGTCAGCAAACCCTGCAGTTCCGAGGTGAAGGACCACATGACTAAGGTGCATTAGCACCGGCTCTATTGACTGCAGTTTGGGACGCTAATGATTCCGTTGACGAATCATTCACCTTCACCCACGCGTGTGTTGTCTAAGTCAAGAGCGGAAGCGGTGAAATTAACCAGATTCACTAATAAATTACCACAAGTCGTGCCAAATCACCTCGTTAAGTTAAGTAACTCATGAAGAAAACTCACAAAAGCAATGACGTAAAAGTATGGATTCGTGATATGCCCACCAAACAATCGAAAAAGTGTTCCGAATGTAGTGACAGCACACATATTTCGAATTTCAAACACATTTACCTAAACAAAAGAGTTCAAACTGTACTCTCTTCGGCGGTTCGTTTTTGAGGCACGGATGGCGTATCTTCCTTTTTATATACAGAATAATTTTATAATTTTTCATTTCACCAAAGATTTTAAAAGATTATCGGATAGAAATAAATAGGAAAAAGCAAGGCTCATTTGCTCGGCACATGTTTTCTTATTATCAATTTTAAAAACTATGAATTCAATTGGCCTTAAAAAATCATTTAAATAAAGATACTTTGAGCTTGGGCTTAAACGCTACTCTCATAAAAGTTACGTGCCTACGAAAAATATTGACCACTTTGACAAGACCCTTAAATTTCCATCCAAACTTGTCGGTCCATCTTATTTTCAACACACTGAACCGCCCGGGTTCAACTTAACCTGGAAACATCCGTACACAGATAGAAATACTTACTTTATATACTATTCGATAACACACACACAATCTGTTACTGTAATATGAATTGTATTGTAAATAGTATTAGAGTAATAATGCCTTCTTTGCATTTGAAAGTTCGTGGCAAAAAGAATAAAACCTTTGGAATTTCGACTTTTGACAGCTAATGAAACGTGACCAGGTGCGAACAACCCGCCTGCTTTGAAAATAATAATTTGCCTGAATTTTGTACTGGTTGGATTTCGAACGTAGTTCGGAAACGCTTCTTAAGGAACCTATCTGACTTGCTTTGTGAACTTCTTAGTGACCTTCTTAGTTAACTATATCGACTGGAATGTTTTCAACGACTTTCATCATCATCATCATCAGCCATTAACGTCCCCACCGAAGGGTACGAGCCTACCCGTATAGGATGATTAGGCCTTAGTCGTCCACGCGGGCCCAGTGCGGGTCCAGACTTCACGCACAACCTTTGAATTTCTTCGCAGGCGTGCGCAGGTTTCCTCACGATGTTTCTTCACCTTAAGGGCGTCGGATAACGTACATATATTTTTCGAAAATTCGAAAACACATTGGTACGTGGTGGGATTTGAACCTCCACGACTCAACGACTTTGATAATCATAAATAGTATATCTGTAAGCCTAAGATATGTTAATTTTGTATATACTGCAGGCTGCATTCATAGCTAAACTCAGCCTATTTTAGTAACATGAATTCATCATATATTCACAAATTCCAATTGGTAATTAACTATACTGTATAAAAAGACTTCAGAACAATATTTTATTGAATGATTTTTTAATATATAATTTTTTTTTCGCTCATAAAGGGCCACGCACATAGGCTCAAGGTTGCTTAGCGTCCTATGGCTATAGTGTTATATTAGGTGTTACGAAACGAGGAGATCCGTAGGAGACCTAGTGACCGACATAACCCACAGGATAAGCAAGTTGACGTGGCAGTGGGCACGATACATAGTGCGTAGAACCCACAGATTTCCCAATACAGGAGATGGGGCAAGCCGCGTTTAAAGTGCGACAACTGTGAGCTCAACGAGCATACACTGGCTACCAGTTTACGCTCTGTGAGACGAGTCAAGACGCACGAATATAAGAAGAAATTACCGTTTTTTCCAAAATGCCATCCTGTGCAATTGTAACATGCCATCATCGCAATGAATCAGTAAATTTACCAAGAAATTAATAACTTTTCACAGGTAAGAACCGAAAAGAAATTGCGACACTGGACTGCCTATAAACTTGGCGGCTTGTCCAGTCTGTCGCGTGGAATCATTAGGGAGGCCTTCGTTCAGCAGTGTACAGTTTTAGGCTGTAATTATGATGATAATATAATTTATACTAAATCAAAGAAGCTGTAAAGGCTATCTACGGCCAACAGCAGTAGTCAGACGGAAAAAAAACCGCAACGTAATGAACCTTTAAAAATAAAGTTTTTTATTTGTACAAAAAATACATGATGATGAAATTATATTGGCTATCCAGTGAAAAATATGTAATGCTAAACAAAGACTCTACTAATAAT
This sequence comes from Leucinodes orbonalis, assembly GCA_019425675.1. Taxonomy (NCBI): domain Eukaryota; kingdom Metazoa; phylum Arthropoda; class Insecta; order Lepidoptera; family Crambidae; genus Leucinodes; species Leucinodes orbonalis. The sequence continues at coordinate 71,977 of PQWD01007478.1, forward strand.
ATAAAGTCAAAGTAAAACCCATTTTTTATATATTCTTACAGTGAACATTTCTTAATGTCAAAAAAACACTAAAATACAGAAAAAAATCCCAAAGTAAAAAACACAAATAATTCTGTAACATGTAAAAATAAAAGCGCTTCAGTGGTTCAAGCAATCGAGAAATCTCAATTGTATCAGCCTTTTTTTCAAACTATGATTTGCAAATCTTGATTTCATATACTTACATACATAAATGTAATTGTACAAAGCAGCGAAATATGCAGTCGCTAGGCGCGCACTAAGTTAACGCGGGTCGACGCCCGGTCGATGCCCGCGCAAAATTTGGGCCGTTTTTTATTTTCGCCGCAGCGTCTTGCAATCGAGTTGCACTTTTTAGATGCACCTACTCTTGTTATATGACTATCTAACAGCGGAACAGGCGATGGTGTGGAGTTGCAACTGACATATTTATTTTTTATGAAGTTAAGTTATTAACACATTACAATAAGGTAGATTCAAAGAGATCTTACAAAAGGAAGTTTACCGATTTTCGCATCGTAGCACTAATGTTTTTTATACAGCTATTTTAGGGACTAAATAATGAGACACGTACAATTTGGCCAAAACCCACCCCACGGGTCCAATGCGGATTCAGCCAGAATATCGTGCCATAAATTATTTTAAACTATAACTTTTGTGAAAGTAGAATTACGTTACAAATACTCTAAACCAAACAATATAGGTAGGTAATTGATTCCATATTACAGGCAGTGGCGTGCACTCCATATATGCAAATAAGCAGTGCATACCCTGTGCGACCAGACAACCCGGAAAATCGCTAACATATTAAATGATTACCACTTATTCGCCTCTTTTCCTCCACAATTTGAAACCACAAGCGATCTGCTGTCATCAACAGCACTCAATTTAACAAAAATGAAAATTATTTATTGTTTTTGCGATAAGGGTCACTCACTTTACATACCCTACTCATAATCTCTATGCACGCCGCTGATTACAGGCCGGTTAGATGGCGCTGTTAATATTTTTTACAACATCTATGCTAACGATCATCAGTCCTGCAGCCTCCGTGACCAGCCCGCTGCCACTGTGTTCTATGTTAGTGGTGTTGGTATGCCCCAAACTTAGCATCTAGCCTGTAAAATGGATACCAAACAACGGATAATGAAATATAACTTAATATCTCCTGACATTCACACAGCGCCATTTAACCCCAAACTAAGCATCTAGCCTAACGAATGAACACACTTTTACACTTTTTTTGTGAATACATACTTATCTATTTCTATGTATGATATACATATCATACATAGAAATAGATATGTTCATGAATACTTATGTTTGTACTGCCCGGGATCGAACCCGGATAGCCGACGTCTCAGTGGGTTGCAGTGGACTATTGTCCGTGAGCCCGCTGCCACTGCTTGCTTGCTAATCTGGCGAGCTACAGTAATTTCACCTTTTTCAAATGTATTTTTTTTTTTTAACATTGCGTATATTAACACCATATTTGAAACCTAATTCCATGTTGTTAAGGTCGACAATGCAATGCAACTAGCAGTTGTCTTATGTCTTTGATCAAAGTAACTAACTGACACCACCCAATACTTATTCGGCTCGTACAGAGGTTATAGCCCAATCTTCCCATATCTATTCTGTGCAGTTACATTATAAGTTACCATGATGAAAATTGTAACTGATAATCAAAAATTTTTCGACTCCATAGGTTTTTGAATGCGCACACGCATTCATCGGCGCAGTGCGTTGCACTATAGCGAGCCTGTTTGACTAGATTTTTGGCAACGGCTGCAGGCCCCCTTCCCGCGTCCCCCCTTCCACCCCTCGCACCGCACTTATGAGATTTTGATGAGTTAGTATGTACTATAGTTATGTTAGGTACGGAATCGTTGACAATTTGTGTTCTGTTCCCATGTTGAGAAATTTTTCTGAGTATTTCAAATTCAAATTCAAATGTTTTATTTGCAACTAAGTGTACAAAGGTTCTTAAGTTTTAGTATGGTACTTACAACTTAGTCACCCTTATTTAAAACATTATGTTACTGCCACTTAACTAACCAATAGTATAATATAGAATTTAGAAATGTATATATTAAATTATAATATCATTTACGTAGGTTTACATATTTGTGTTTTTATTCGGTACCGCAAATGATACAGTTGGATTTTTTATACTTTAATTCCTCAAAAAGTCTCAGTGTTCTGGCATAAGTTCAAATGAAGAATTTTAGTAGTTTCGAGTCTATAGGCGTCAGTTTTTCCATTTATTTTTCATTCATCTTCAACTCATTATGCGTCCCCACCGAGGGGCACGAGCCTACCCGTAAAGGGTGTATAGGCCGTAGTCGTCCACGCGGGTCCAGTGCAGACTGAAAGAATTCACGCACAAACTTTGAATTTCTTCAAAGGCGTGCGCAGGTTTCCTCGCGTTGCTTTCCTTCACCGCAAACGACGGTTTTGAATTATCGAAATTATAAAGTACATATAATTTCGAAAATTCGAAAAGACATTGGTACGTGACGGGCTTTGAACCTGCACTTTTTTTGTAAATACATACATATTATACATATAAAACACCCAGACCAATATAAACAGATATGTTATAGACACACAAATGTTGGTGCTGCCGGGGATCGAACGCGGAACCCTTGGTGTAAGAGCCGACGTCTCAACCATTACACCAAATGGGTCGTCTTAATACTTAGGTACTATATTATGACGATCCATTTGATGTAGTGGTTGAGTTGCGACTACAACTCCAAGGATTCGATTCCCGAGCAGTACACACATTTGTGTGCATGAACATATCTGGTTGTATTGGTCTGGGTGTTTTCTATGTATAACATGTATGAATTTACAAAAAAAATGTATATACGAATGTTTATTCATTGTTTAGTACCCATACTACAGGCTTCACGCTTAACTTGGGGCTAGATGGCGCTGTGTAAATGTCAGTAGATATTTATTTATTTATATTTATATAATGTTCCGTAGCAAACAAAAGTGATGATGATGACATTATTTTGAATTTGGCAAATCTAAACAACTCGCCCAACGTTTGCTGTTCAACCATTAAATAGGCGCTCTGTATTCCGCTCCCAACAGCTGTAATTAAGAGTTTGTTAGCTCGGCCATTTCACTGGATTTCATTTAACAGCGCTTGTAACGAATTGCATTAATTAGGAGGGAAACATTTTAAGGCAAATTGTATGTGTCTTTTAAGGGCATAATGACTCATCATTATTAGCTCATTATACGTCCCCACCGAGGTCCACGAGCCTATTCCTATAGGGTGTATGGGCCTTAGTCGTCCCCGCGGGCCTTGTGCGGATAAGCGGACTTCACGCACATCCTTTGAATCTCTTCGCAGGCGTGCGCAGGTTTCCTCACAGTGTTTTCCTTCACCGTAAGGGCGTCAGATTATGCATGACCCATATCCATTGGTTTCAGTGTTTCTATGTATGTATTTACAAAAATATGTATACAAATGTGTCCTTTATACAAAGCGTTGTGTCACGCCGTCTATGGGGCCGTGGTACGAGTATTATGACTCCGATCATTCGCACCGAAGAAATTAAGGTTCAACACCTTAAATTCTAGATAAAGAACGACATGATTGCTGTGTATAAAATATAAACAGCAAGAAACTATAGTTTTTTGTTATTACACAGTATCATCTATTTTATAAAGTATCATGCCTTCATCAGATCATAGATATTCGCCAGACTATAGGATAGGACAGGATACTATAAAGTGATGACGCTTAATCACTCTCTATTCAGACCTGCAAATGTGAGAAATCCTCCGCGAGAGGGCTTACGGTCGAAGGGCCATTCGTGAAATCGGTGAGTTATGGCGCCCAACCGAACCTTCGGACTTCGCCCGATATTTGTACTGACGACAAATAAACTACGTTTAAATACTCTATTTTAAAATTTCCTAATTTTATTTTGTTATTTTATAAGAACGCAAACGAGTTAGGTAAAAACCATGTTGTGAAATAAAAATCTACTTGTTAAATGAAATACAAATGCATTATCTTAAAGGTTCTTTTAAAAAAAATCTAATTGAATGTTTTCACAAAACTCTCCTTTTTTCTATAAAAGTATAAATAAAACTTATAGACTAAAACAAAACACACAGAAACTCATAGCTAAATTGAGAAACATGGCTACTTCCCAAAAAGTGAGTCATGGCACTTTTTGGGAAGTAGCCATGTTTCGGAAGGTAATTGGTAAAATATTAAATAAAAATTCACCAAATACATTTTCATTAGTTTAAATCCACAATAGGCCCGCATGATAGTTATTTCTAATTATTGTTTTCCGAATGACTTGGTCTTCACAACTTCATCGGGCAAATGGCGAGCACAGATGGTTCCTAACCTTAAATAAAGCCATATCTCCCCATAGCTGTGCTGTGCGAACAAGGCTGTACTCTGCAGTGAGACATAATTGGCATAAAATTGTTGAAAACTCCAGCTTTTTCATAGAAGGAACCTTGAAACAACATAGAAAATCCAATTCTAACAACACGACTCCGCATAAANAAGCCATACCTCCCCATAGCCGTGCTGTGCGAACAAGGCTGTACTCTGCAGTGAGACATAATAGGCATAAAATTGTTGAACACTCCAGGTTTTTTATAGGAGGAACCTTCAAACAACATATAAAATCCAATTCTTAACAACACGACTCCGCATAAACTGTTTTTATGCTCACCCCTTCGCATGTTATTCGGTATTTGCACTGCATTGTTGAGCAAACAATGCCCAATACAGCGGTGTATCTTTATTTACATTACATAAACACCACACCCACCACATTAAAACGGAGTTAACTCTATTGCCAAATGTTGTACAAAATTAGATCTCTGTACTTGACCGTCCTGTTCACTTGTAGCATAAAATGGCTTTCGTCTTTAAGTATTACGTAATCTTTGATGTATTATTAATATTTTCGAAATCCTTAAAATTTACGAGACAAATAGTGACCCGGTCCTTTGGAAGGCATGTGTGGGGCCGAAGCCAACAGCACAGAGGTCCTTTTTCGAATGATTAATCTTTGTTTGTTAATATATTATTATTACAAAACAAAGTAATATACAAGTTATAATTTGCTATCGGTACATTCCTGCGGTTATCTCAAAGATCAGAGCGCGCGCGCTGGCGAAAGCACGCACGCCCGCGTTTATCGGCCAATAATTGTCATCGACTGTACATATAGTTCCTGTAATTTCCTTATGTGATCACCTATTTAATTTATGTCGTATTTATTCTACACATCGAATTATATCGGAACTGCCTCGTGTCTAGTATCTTAGCTTGTTTCTCCTAGTTTCGTTGTAGATACCTGAGAGATAGATAATTCATTTATTTGCAACAAAAAAACACATTACATTTAAACCAACATATTGTGTTGGACAATTATTTTTATTGAGTGGTAGGCAAACGTGCATACGGTTCACCTGATGGTAAGTGACACCGCCGCCCATAGATATTTGCAAGACCTCAGGTCCCAGAATGCGATGCCGGCCTTTTAAAAGAGTGTTCGCTCTTTTTTGAAGGACGCTAGGTCGTATCGCTCCGGTAATGCATCCAGAGGAAGGTCACAGTTTTGTACTGTGGAATAAAATTACGACAGAATCGAACTGTGGAAGACCTCCAATCATCCAGGTGGCGAGGACAAATAACGAAAAATAATTCAAACATACGATCTAATACATAGTAGTAATTTAACGTGTTATTTATTGTGCGTCAAAGATACGAAACATATGTAATACTCTATACAATATAGTATATATTTGTCAACCGTGTAAAAAACGACAAAGAGGTATCTACCACTCGTGCAAAACATAAAAGCAGCATTAAAAGGGATCGTTTGTATGAAAACTGAGCGAATGAAGTTATGAAACGTGACGACCCCATCACCTTAGTAAAACTCATGCACCTACCGGAATTCAAACTCGTGTCTCGTCATGTACTGTCGTCGTAATCGTTCTTTGATCTTAAAGCAATCAACAAAAACGGTTATTGAAAATGAGATGGATTTTTATGTTGTAAGAGGTAAACAAGCTCCTGATGTAAGTGATTTGATTTCATCATTAAAATATTTGATTAAATTTGTAATATAACTTTACATTAAATAAACTTAATGAGTAATGATATTATTCAAGGCTAAATTGAAAGTTATAACAATGTCTGATCTAAAATTGCAAAATCTTAATAATATATTAATGTAAAATAAACTGCAAGACCTCTCTCTCACTTTAAATATGTTAATATTGTCAAAAAAAACTTCGAACTCTGGCGGTGTCCACTAAAAAGGGGCTAACTCAAAAATATTTATGAAAGTTTTATAACATCACATATTTATTAACCGATAATTTACATTATCTTAGAGAATCGCTTTTTCTGAAATTTTCCAATAGTTGTCTATTTTAGTGGTTTGCTAGGTGGTAAACTTGGTAGTGAGTCGTCTAGGTAGGTAGCACCGCAGTGCCAGATATCGTCCCGTGAAATAGAAGTGTTTTGCATTTCTGTGTTTTGGGATGAGGGCACTGTAGCTATTAAAATAGACCTAACAATTGTTATCTCTGGTGACGGGCGCAGCATTAGTGGGGAATAATAACTGTTTATCAGTTGTTGGTCTCTTTCAATGCCGCACTGTCATGGTCTGGCGTGTCACTTACCATCAGGACCTGAGCGTCCTGACCGTCCTGTTCACTTCTTAACATAAAAAAAGAATATCCAATAGTTGCTTTTTTTGAGCGATCTTCAACCAAACAATCATTACACCACGCCATCGAGTCCTCACCTATTTAGTTAACTATGAAATTAAAAGTAAAACGTTTTTTTTTCAGTTATTGACGTTTTAGTAAAACGGCGGGGCATTGCTTTTCATGCGCAAGCGCAGAGACCTTTATGAGTATGTACAAACTATTACTTAGGTGCGAGTTTTACTGGATATTAGCCATATTAACGTGGTATTCAATGAAATAAAACCAAAATATGTACCTAAATTAGATTACCAAGAGCGTCGGTGGCTCAATGGTGTGGACCTTCCTACCGGGAGGGCTGAGGTTCAAATCCCGACACGTACCAATGTGTTTTCGAATATATATGTACCTTATCCGACGCTCTTACAGTGAAGGAAAACATCGTGAGGTAACCTTCATGCACGCCTGCGAAGAGATTCGAAGATTGTGTGTGAAGTCTTCCAATCCGCACTGCGCCCGCGTGGACGACTAAGGCCTAATCACCCTATACGGGTCGGCTCGTGCCCCTCGGTGGGGACGTTTAATAAGCTGGTGATGATATACCTAAATTTAGGCTGATGATATTAATATAACCGATTCAATTAAGTCATTGAGATTTGCGCCACAATACCAAGAATCGTTTTCGTCCCCGAAATTGATTTGTGTTATTAATGCCTTTTTACTTTCTTTTTTTTTACAAAAACTGTAACATTATGATCAGAATGCTTGTTTATCAATGTCACTACCATAGAGAAATCATTGAAGAGGTAGTACGAGTAGAGAATATTCTCGTTTCGGATCTTATCGCGTAGGGAAAAACCTAACATAGCCCTTTTCAAAGCACGCTGAGTAACCTTGAGCCTATTCAACCCTTTGAACGCCAGGAATCCAAACACTTAAAAATCTATTGTTTCTGATGCCTTTTAGGGGTCAAAGAGTGAAGAAAAGGCCTCTATTGAGTGACCACGTTTCGCTTCCGTATGTTATAACCTGCACACTGGTCATAGACCTTCCTCTTGACAAACACAAATTTATCTTAATATGGGTACGATTTTCGTCTAACACACAAATTTCTCCACAACACAGTCCGGCCATAAACAGTAATGCGAGTTTTATGAGCGATATTATCAACAGAGTTCCTCGTAAAAAAACTCAAAGTCGTAATTCTAATTTGGTAAACTCGTATAATAACATTAAAACTACTTTTAGTGGGAACGCTCATGTTGAGTGACAGCACATTTGTTTTTGGTATTATGACGTTGCTTTGAAATAGTACAATAATTTTAGTGAGCACTGGGTAGAAATGTTTTTATAAGACCTTTAGTAGTAGAAATGTTTTATAAGACCTTTAGTAGTCAAATGAATAGCCCTTAAAAGGGCTATTCATTTGAGCGCCATAACACCTCAAGCGTCAGAACCGATAGATTTTCCATTGTACTTTTTGCAGTCCACTGTTGACATATTTCCCCATTTGGCGCCAAATAACCCGGTCTTCTGTTTTTCTCATCCAGCCTCCACCAGCAACACACTGAGCTTACCGCCATCTCTTTTTTTTCTTTATTATATTTAAGGAGGGTTTTTTCTATGCATAGAAAATGCCACCCTCATAGATATAGACAATCTTACATACACACTTTTTACGTAGTTAAGAGGTCCTACGGCTTAAACAAATGTTTACAATTGTGTATAATATTTTGGCTGTCGTTGACGTTGGTGTAGCCAGTATACTGTTACATAAGCCACGCTCACCGTTAAACCTCACACTCGACAAAAACCGGCTTCTGTCATCCTCTATCCGGTACCGCCATCTCTTAAAATAATATTACAACAATAATTTTCTGGTACAAAAATGATGACGTATCCTTAGAGAGCGTCGGTGGCTCAGTGGTGTGGACTGTCGCCTTCCTACCGGGAGGGCTGAGGTTCAAATCCCGACACGTACCAATGTATTTTCGAATTTTCGAAAAATATATGTACGTTATCCGACGCTCTTACGGTGAAGGAAAACATCGTGAGGAAACCTTCATGACGCCTGCGAAGAGATTCGAAGGTTGTGTGAAGTCGTCCAATCCGCACTGGGCCCGCGTGGACGACTAAGGCGTAATCACCCTATACGGGTAGGCTCGTGCCTCGGTGGGACGTTTAATGAGCTGATGATAATGATGATGATCCTTAGATTACTGTAAAATTTTAGTACACAAAGCCCCCCCCCCCCCTCCCTACATATATTTATTAGGTCTGCATAAACATACGTGTGGTAAAATTATTAAATATTCCAAGATTATGTGATTTATAGTACGAGTAATGTCACCTATATGTACTTGGATTCGACCTTGTCACGTCCACGCTTATCTCCGATTTACTCTCTTACTGGGCGATTCTCCTAATCGAGATTGTACGAGCACTCAGCGGCACATTAGCGACGTTTTTTAGACCGCCTGCCTCATCTTTCTATATTAATTTATTTATATGTAATCTTACAACTAACATTAGGTAATCCGACGTTAAAGAAAATTATTATTAAAAAATTAATTTGAATTCCTAAATTCATTCAGAGCATCATCTCATCTTTACAGCCAAAACTAAAATTTCAAGTTTCTATCATATACAATAATCGATTTTACTCTTTAGTAGTTAAAGTTTTTCGTCGTGTCGGTAAAACAATATCCACCAAAAACATTCTGTAAAAAATCTAGCCAAGTCTCGATGAGCTGCTTGATTATCTAAATCTAAATAGTAATGAAATCAAGATAAAAACGTGCCAAGTCTAAGGTACCTTACTGCGGTTACTTTATTATTATGGTTAATGTTGTGTGACTTGGCCGTTGAAGAGTATACAAGGATAAAAAAACCAGGTGCTCCATGACACCATTGCACTATTCTGCCGCGAGAACCGCTACCCATTGACGATACAAATTTGCCTCTTCAAAAACGGTGATTCAATAACCCGTCGATTGTAGGCTTGATAAAGCCACTTACGTATAAAGAATGTTAAACGGCCAAGTCACACGACATTAACCATAATAATAAAGGAAGTCTCGAGACTTGGCTAGATTTTTTACAAAATGTTTTTGGTGGGATTTCACTTCTTTTTGTAGAAACTTGAAAGGAATATTGGACGACCCATTGGGTGTAATGGTTGAGATGTCGGCTACTACACCATGTTTCCCGGGTTCGATCCCTGGGCAGTACCTTCCAATATTTGTGTGCATGAACATGTCTGTTTGTATTGGTCTAGCGCGCTCGACTTGGCGAGGGCACTACCTTGCCCACCGATTCTTGAGATCGGATGAAGCGGCCTACCATGTTGAATATATATTGTTTCAAGTCGGTATGGCAATCTCTTATAGTTTGGCTGGGCTCTTTTGTTATCTAAGCAGGGTCACCAGGTACTCCAGATCTTCGATTATCCAAGTTTTCATAGTTTTCCCTTTATGTAGCCATTAAACCCTAACTCTGTACCGAATTTCAGCTCTCTGAGTTAATAGGAAGTACTAGTTCTATTTTGATGATCATGAGTGAGTGTCTATCTGTCGAAAATGCGAAACTTTGCTTTCGCTTAACGTCGGAACTAAATGACCTACAGACTTGAAATGTTGGACTTAAAGTATGTCAGTATATCTTACTAGATGACTAAAATTTCAGCGCTCTGGTATTATCCAAAGGTTCTCAAATTGGGGCCTGAAAATGCGGCGAAATGGATCCTGTAAAGGATGGTACGGCAGTGTTTGCTTGCAGATGTAGCTATGATAAAATATCTGTTGGTTACTTATATGTCCATAGGTGAAATAGCAAACGAAAAAAAACTACTGTCGGCGAACAAGCCAATGATGTACCAGGTCTCCGCTACAGGTCTCGTCTGCTACAACGGCCATCGGTTCTGCGACATACGTGACCAGCCCACTGCCACTTCAACTTGTTGATCCGGCGGGCTATATCAGTGACTTTAGTTCTCTCTCGATAAACTTCATTTCTGATTGTATCCCTAAGAGAGACCTCAAGCTTAGCTTCTCTATCAAATAAGGAAATAACTCCTCACGTTGAGCAGCATAAAATTCGCCTTTACCCATTCTTCATCATCATCAGCTCATTAAAAGCCCCTCCGGGGGGCACGAGCCTACCCGTATAGGTTGAGTAGGCCTTAGTCTTCCACACGGGCCCAGTGCATATTGCCTGATTTCACGCACAACATTTGAATCTATTCCCAGGCGTATATATATAATTTTGAAAATTCGAAATCACATTGGTACGTGGCGGGATTTGGACCTGCGCCCTCCCGGTAGGAAGGTATCAGTCTACACCGTGCGCTCGTACGTAGCAATTTAGATGAACTTAGGTCCATCAGTCATCATTGAACACTAAGAACGCCATGTGGAACAGTCTTACCACTATCTAAAGGTAGGTTATAAGAGTCGCTTTCGAGCACTCTAAATTACGATATTATAGCTCCCATGTGTCCCACCCATTATCCAGACAATATCGGCCATAGGGCAGACATCTTAGATGAAGCGCTTTTGAAAAACATAAACCTACGTTTATGTTCTATAGAATTGTTATATGAGTTAGTGTCCGATCACAGACCCGTGGTCATCGAGCTTTTCCCGAGGATAGGCTCCCCCAACTCCCAAAATCTCATCCCATTGAACGCCGGAAATCCAGACACAATAGAAAATCTATAGTGTCTGTCGCCTGAAGGCGTCATTGGCGGTTAAAGACTTAAGGTCCATCACAAATCGACATGACAAAAGCAATTTTCAACACGTAAAAGTTCGTAAATTCTAAAAGATTTGCGGTCACTGCGCAATCACCATCACCGCTAGGTATGTTGCTCAACTGCGCTTTCCTCAATAAATAGGATGCGTCCACACTGACATTTAAAAACCTCCAATAAAATCAATATTAGACCCATTTGGTGTTGCGTTTGAGACGTCGGCTGCAACACCTAGAACTGGGTTCGATCCCCGGGCAGTACAAACATTTGTGTGCATGATTATGTCTGTTTGTTCTGGGTGTTTTCTATGTATAATATGTATGTATTTACAAAAGAAGCAAAATGTATATAAGTATGTTTATCCGTTGTTTAGTACTCATAATACAGGCTTCACGCTTAAATTGGGACTAGATGGCGTTGTGTGAATGTCATATACAGATGTTAGTGCAAATAGGAAGCACTTATTCGTCTAGGCATCGTTGAAGTTAAGAGCTAGGACCACCCGTTTGTTGGAAAGGACTATGCGTTGTGTGTATCAAAACCGATGGGGAAGAAAGGTTCTCGAGTGGCGTCCTGTAACATTGAACTTTTCCAAGCGTTTGGAATCACCTATAGATGTTTGGTTTACGTCGCATTATTTTCGAGTTACTCTTGTGTTTGATACCCATATTGTAGGAATGCATTAAAAATTATTGGTCCGCCATTTTAGGTATGCCGCCATGTTGGATTTAGAATGACGTCAGGAAACATGAATTGTCAACCAAACCGAACGAGCATACCAAATTTCATCTCAACCGGTTGAGGGCAATAAAATTGAGTTGTAAGATTCCACCTTGCAAGTTCAATAAAAGCTTTAAATAAAAAAAATATAATACAGACCTTGCTTTTATATGTCTGTCAACTTATATAATCTTTCAAAACCTGTCAAGTTTTTACTTACAAATGTCTAAGATCTTAGCAGTATACCCTAACCTTTACAAAACAGTGTCCCACATCGTGTGCTAATTCACGGTGCGTTTGTTTGGGCTTCCGAGAACTGCATAATGTTTGACGTTGCACATTCACTGGGGCAACGCTAATTTGACACAGATTTAGTCAGATGAAGGATGAGGGAGATAGCGTATGCCTCTCAGCTTCTTCTTCTAATCGTTCCAAAAAATCATTTTTTATGTGTCCCAAATTTTATGACAGGATTATATTACCTGTGTGGTGTGAGCTGTTGAGCAGCTAGCTACGATACTGGGGATCACCGATTCAATTCCCGTTCAGTACACACATGTGAGTGCATGGACGTATCGTCTTATATTATTACAGAACAACACCGTGTGTTTCTATGTATTTACAAAAAAAAAACTATATTTAAAAAGTTATGTGTGTCATCGAATTGTTTTTCGATTACCATCTTATTTTTAAAGGCGGAACCATATCATCTTCCTTTTCAGACAATCAAGTGATTCAGCAATATATATATATCCCAACAAAACTGGAAAAAAAATTACGAAGTGACTTTTAATACGCGGCATTCCCGTGGGTTTCTTACCTACAAATCGTGGGATTCTTATCATGCTTCGATCTAAAACAAACGCCTAGACTACCAGAGCACTAAGGAACTCAAATGACTGACTAACTGACATAGTGATTTATCAACGCGCAGCTACGAGTAAAACCACAATACGGATCGCGCTTAAAATTTGGCATACAGGTGGTGGTATGACTTAGCGGATGCTAAGAAAGGAGTTTGATGAATTCAACCCGGGGATAAAATAGGTAATGAAAGTTTGTATGAAACTTTGTCAATTTTAAACTCATCGGGCTGAGCATCTGCATGCATAAAGCTACTATGACGTAAAAGACTGAGAAAGGATTTTGATAAATCCTTCGGGGATAAAACAGGGGATGAAAGTTTGTGCAAATCTTCGTAGATTTCCAACTGATTGAACCAAAATTAAAGATTGGAGCTGCTATGATGAAACAAACGTCTTCATCATTGTAGCTTAGATAGGATTTTAATACATTTACCCCTATTGAGGATGTATGACAGATTAGTTATGAATGTTGTGTACAAAGAAATAGTATAGGTCCTAATTTTTTACACACTCTAAACAAAAGTAAAGCTGCAAAACCTATACCTATAGACGACCCATTTGGTGTTGCGGTTGAGAGGTTGTCAACTGCAACACCAAGGGTTCCGGGTTCGATCCCCGGGCACAAACATTTGTGTGCATGAACATATCTGTTTGTATTGGTCTGGGTGTTTTCTATATTTACATTATTATAAGATAAAATCTATTATTCAATTGAGGACTTTTTAAATGACTGGATGCTTGAAATGAAAGCTTGAATTGGAGCTTTGAAATGAAATGATTCGTAAATTTTTAATATTTTTTGTGCATGACTCGTACTCACAATAGTTCAAAAAGTATTGACTTATCTTGAAATGTATAAATTGACATCTTGTTATTTATTTTACTTTTAAATTAATGTTTGACTATTATTATTATTTTAAATTTTATTGTATTTATTCATTTCATTTTTAATTGTTAATCTATGAATAAATCATGTGATTATATTTGTATACCTTGACAAAGGTGGAAATGTAGTGGGACGTATCATACAATTTTGTTATCTATACCATGTTTTAACCTATGTTTCACAAATAAAAAATATTCTATTCTATATATAATATGTATGTATTTACAAAAAAAATGTATATAAGTATGTTTATCCGTTGTTTAGTACCCATAATACAGGCTTCACGCTTAACTTGGGGCTAGATGGTGTGAATCTCAGTATTTATTACAGTATTTATTTATTATTATACCTAATCTGTACATCTATCTATACATATAAATAATATTGGAGTGACTGTTTGTAAAATTAAATTATCCATTTTTTCTTTATGCATATAAATAAATATACAATACGCCAAATATTTTTTTTTCCGTCTGACCGTCTGTCTGCCTGTTTGTTCCAGGTAATCTCTGAAATAGCGGGACAGATTTGGACGGGACTTTTTTTGACAAGTAACTGATGTAATAAGGAAAACTTAGGCGATTTTTTTTTTCGAAAAAATATTTTATTTGGGAAAATAAAGTAACGTTGTTCCGTGCGACAGCCGGACGCGCGTGATCTGCGCGCTTTAACGTCACTGGACGAAGCAATTTTAAGTTACGTTTTTCTGCAGCAGAATATTTTATACCGCGGGGCACACCTAGTTTATTTATTGTAGATGTACAGATTAGGTATAGGTTTATTGTGTGGTCTTGCACTTAGTGTTCCAGTTACAAAATCTTTGTAATTAATTATTGTAAAGCTATGTGTAGGTAAATGACAAAACTGTAACCACTGATATAAAAAGATTAAAAGAGTAATTCGACTTTCTTGCCGTCTCTTCTCGAAGATCCTGCTTATTCCAAACCAGTGGTAGAGTCACAAAAAAATATGATAATAATAACAATTGACGATTCAAAAGTATCTGTAACGGATTTATTTGAATAAAGGTTTTTTCTTTCTTTTTAAACATTTATGTCTGTATTTAATTATGGACTCACGTTCGAAATAAATTTATTTTTATTTTAATTACAGCGTCCATTGTTAAACTGTTACTCGCTGTCGAGAGAGAGCTGTGATGGATTTTGTCCGATTATCGCGACCTCTATAATGTGTAGTACTTATCACTGCGTATATTCACTGATAAATGATGATGTTGTTTTGGATCATTAGCGACCTTAGGCGGCCATTGGCGAACGGTTAAGTTTCGAAACTTAATTTGTGAATGCCTTCTGCTGACATTTTGAAAGTTCATCGCAGGTATTGCACTTGTTGAAAAATCTGTTCAAGTTGGTTATAAGCAGTTATAAGTGATTCATTATTTCTCATTCACAAATTCATACAATCTGTTATTCTTTCTTCTAGTTACGATGAAGATAATAGTAAATAAATAAATATCCTCTAACATTCTCTCTTCAACCTTTTGCAGTCCACTGCTGGACATAGATCTCCCCCATTTTGCGCCAGACATCCCGGTCCTCCGCTTTCCTCATCCAGCTTCCACCAGCGACCTTTCGCAAGTCGTCGGTCCATCGGGCTGGAGGGCTGCCTACGCTACGCTTGCCAAGACGCGGTCTCCACTCCAAAACAGAACCGATGGCCGTTGGAGCAGACGGCTCCAACGGCCATCGGTTCTGCGACATACGTGACCAGCCCACTGCCACTTCAACTTGCTGATCCGGCGGGCTATGTCGGTAACATTAGTTCTCTTACGGATTAAATCATTTCTGATCTTATCCCTAAGAGAGACTCCAAGTATAGCTCGCTCCATTGCGCGTTGAGTGACTTTGAACTTATGAACCAATCCCGCAGTCAGTATCCATGTCTCAGCTGCGTATGTTAGCACGGGTAGGACGCATTGCTCAAAGATTTTTTTTGGATGGTTGCTCTTCCGAGCAATATCAGATTAATGCCGGTGTTCCTCAGGGATCGGTTCTCTCTGGGACGCTTTTCCTGCTCCACATCAATGACCTGCTTATTCCAGGTATTGTTGGCTATGCAGATGACAGTACTGTCTTAGAGAGATACTCTTCTGGTGCAAAGGCTAGCGGTGGTGAGGTTCAAACCTTGAGGAGGGCAATGGTGACACGCATTGATCATACCTTAGAATCAGTTGCTGCCTGGGGAGACGATAATTTGGTTGAATTCAATGCTGCCAAAACCCAGGCCTGTTTGTTTTCATCCAAAAAGTGCATTTAATACTACTCCGTCTTTTCGTGGCACGTTTGTCCCTCTAACTGACGAACTGAACATACTTGGCGTGGAGTTGACGTTTGCTGAAGTTAGGAGTAACTTCAGCAAAAACATTGAGTCCAAAGCTCAAATTGCCGCAAAAAAGTTGGGCATCCTGAATAGGGTGAAGCGGTACTTCAAACCTGAACAGCTTTTGACTTTATACAAAGCTCAAGTCAGACCTAACATGGTGTACTGCAGTCACCTTTGGGATGGTTCAGCAAAATGTCATCTTGCTACATAGGACTCAATCGATCGCAGAGCCAGAAAACTTATTGGCGATAAGGGACTCGTTAATTCCAAATTGCTAAGCCTATCCCACCGCCGTAAAGTGACACGTTTGTCAGTTTTTTACAGGCGCTACTTTGGTGAGTGTTCTTCCGAGCTCCATGCACTGATCCCATCGTCTCCCTTTTACCATAGGTCATCAAGGCGGACTGCAAAATTTCATCCATTTGTGGTTGACGTTCCCCGTATCCGGACTAAGCGTTTTGCATCTACTTTCATTATGCGTACTGCAAATGAATGGAATGAACTACCTGCATCTGTGTTTCGGGCCACATACAACCCCGTGGCATTTAAAAAACGAGTGAATATGCTTTTTTTGGGCAAACTCGCTCCATCTTAGAGCACGTCTCTTCCATTAGGTTAGTCTGTGCTCAAGAGCAAGCCCATCATAATTAAAAAAAAAAAGACTTTTGTGTTTAAGCATTGCGGAATAGTTGACGTTAGGACATGACGTAGCTTACCGAATGCCGCCCAGCCCAACTGAATCCTCCTACTAGCCTCCCTCTCGAAGTTATGCCGGCCAAGTTGGATGGTTTGGCCCAGGTAGATATACTCCTGCACAACCTCGAGACGGACGCCATCGACGCATATCGGTTGTGGCATGACACGACTGTTGAACATGACTTTCGTCTTGTCCAAATTCATGCCAATCACAACTCGTCGGGAAGATTCATTAAGGCTGTTCAGCATCTCCGCAAGCTCTTCCGATGACTCTGCCACGATGACGATATTGTCAGCAAAACGAAGATGAGAAATAAACTCTCCATTGACGTTGACGCCTCGTTCAGACCAGTCCAGGGTCTTGAAGACATCCTCCAATGCGTTTGTGAACAGTTTTGGGGATGTAACATCCCCCTGTTGAGACATCCAATTGCGTCGAGTGAGCACCACGACGCAATTGGATGGGTCTTGTCCGCTGGTCTTGGATCTGAACGGTCATCGTCGCTGCGTTGAAGAGACACTTTATCACCACGATATATCGTCAGTCAATACCGCATCGCTGCAGAGCCTCTAGAACAGCCCAGGTTTCGATGGAGTCGAAGGCTTTCACGTAGTCCACAAATGCCATACACAGCGGCTGGTTATACTCTTCGGTCTTCTGTATAAGCTGCCGAACAGTATGGATGTGTTCCACGGTGCTGTATCCTTTTCGAAACCCAGCCTGCTCCGTCGGTTGGCATTCGTCAAGTCTTATGGCGAGACGGTTCGCTACAACTCTGGAAAACAACTTATAGACGTGGCTCAGAAGCGCTATCGGTCTATAATTCTTCAAGAGCATTTTGTCACCCTTCTTGAAGAACAAGACGACTACACCTGTCGGTGAGTTTAAGTACAAGGTACGTTACCCGGTTCGACACACTACTGATTTCCACAACGTTGCTGACAAGGGACTTGTGAACCAGAAAACCGACACCATCCTGGGGAAATCCTATCACCTTCTCGGAAGTAGAGCAAGTTTCCGGAGTCCAGGGTAATCGTGTCCTCTCCTCTCTTCGGACTTCAGATAACCCCCGTATGCTCCAGTTAATATGACTCAGCTCTTCTTCTAATTCGGAGAGGTGATGGTCCAGCCGTATCGTGCGTCCATAGTACGTAGCTAAATATAGTTTTTTGTGGCAGCCTACCGTAACCCGGGGATTCTTCGCACCCCCCGCCCCACCGTGACCGCGACCGCTGCCGTGGTCGGGAATAGTGGGGCTGCCGGGAACTGGGGGCCGATTTTGGTTGGCGCTGCGCATGGGGGGTTAATGCCCGTAGTCACCACGCTGGGCAGGCGGGTTGGTGACCGCAGTGTGAACCAGTACGCAGGATGGCGCTGCTGCCCATCATCCGGTATAAAATCCCTTAGTCGGCTCCTACGACACCCTCGGGTGGAGTAGGGGGTGGGGACACATGTATTCTATTCTGCCGTCCTCACACGGCAACATTCACACAGCGCCATCTAGCCCCAATCGAAGTATTAGCCTCTTATATGGATACAAAACAACAGCTAAAAATACTTTTATACTTTATTTGTTAATACATATTTGTTATACATAGATAGACCCAGGCCAATACAAACAGACATGTTCATACACTTTGTACCGCCCGGGAACCGAACCCGTAACCCTTGGTGTAGCCCGACGTCTCAATCATTGTACCAAATGGGTTGTCGAATAAATAATCATAATAATATGCCGATAAATAAATAAATAATATGATCTTGGTTTCATAACCCGGGCCATTGAATAGAAGCACCCCCAAAAGGAAGAAAATAAATTTAAGGAAATAATAATAACTTTATTTCTCATAAGAAGAAAAAATAATACAAAATATGTTATTCATAAATCACCAGTTCTAACAACTGTGACAGTGCACTGCTGGACTCAGAGCATCCTCAGATATAATGAGAGGTTTTCCCAAAGGCTATGTTTATTTAAGTCTTTGGTTTTTCCATAATGTTCATGCTTGGCAGGCGGGTTACAGATAGCAGTTCCTATAAAAGGATTAATAATAAATAAATAATAATCTTTATTGAAACCAAATTACATGTTTTCTAGTTACTATAAACGTTAACACCTGCAATAGTCAAAGACTGTGTCGCAGATGCTAGCGCCCACCTCACAATAAACGGGTGTTTCAGACAGGAGCTTTATATAATTATAACACTTCTTATTAAATAGTATAACGAACAAAGACAAAAGTATCTGTAATTTTTGACAAAATTAAGTCAGCGTTGCCAACCATTTTCTTTTTGTCACCAAGCCGCCCATTACGGCACCCGCGGAAAAATGGGGGTGGTAAAAATTGCGGTATCACACTGCTGATGCACGAGCATGTCTTTATCATCATCAGATCATTATACTTTCCCACCGAGGGGCACACGCCTACCGCGGCTGGCCCAGTGCAAATTGACCAACTTCACGCACAACATTTGACAGCTTCACAGGCGTGCGCAGGTTCCCTCGCGATGTTTTCCTCCACAGTAAGATCGTCAGATTCTTGAATGATGTTCTTGAATTTTCAAAATTGCATGTATATTACATGCAATTTTGAAAATTTGTACGTGGCGGGATTTGAACTGGCGCCCTCTAGATCGCAAGGCACTCACCACCAACTCCTCACCAATGAGTTACTGACGCAACATATGTATTATTAAGTACATAATTCCATCTTTGACATATTTGGTAATCAACTGTTATTTTTTTTCAATTCATATTTTAGTTAGGTATATTTAATTATTTGCCAAACAATTTTCAAAGTCCTAAAGAAACTATTTGGCCACATATTACCGATTGTGAACTTTAAGATAGTCATTTATTATTTTTATCGTATTTATTCAACGATCACACAGAAAACGGTCGTGAAATATGACTTAAACATAACGAAGGTACAAAAATGTATTGGTTACTTTTTCATTTTAATATAGACAATTTTTGATGTTTTAAAATCTACTGGGTAGTATCAGAGAAGGCCCTGAATATCTTAGTGGAAGCCAATAAAGTACATAGCCGCAAAAGGTCACGCGATACGTTCAGGACTCCACCGAGAACGCAGGCCGAATAAATCGAATAAGCCCTAACGAGAGAAAGTCGTCGATGTCTCGAGTACCGATTCCGAGAAGCGAACTCACGTTGTATTCACATTTAGTATTCTCATATATTTAATTACGCAACCGTGAAATGAAGGGTTTTATATTTAGTATTGACATTTTTACTTGATTCGATAACCTGCCTCAGTGCCAGTTATTTTTGGCAGGTCACCAGAGAGTTTGTTTAAACATGATTTTTCGAGGGCTGAAAAGGTTCTAATATTACCTAGAGGCTATAACGACAGTGGATTGACTGATATTAGGACGACCCATGTGGTGTAATGGTCGAGATACCGGATACTGCACTAAGGGTTCGGGGTTCGATCCCCAGGCATTACAAACATTTAGAACAACACACAACCTGGTCGTTACAAAAACAGATAGAGTAGGCATGTAGGGAATTACATTCCATATAGTTGTCTAGTATACTTACAATTCTACGGATATTATGACCATTCAATGATTAAGGTATTTTCTAGGTTGGCATGCTTCATCCTAGACGTTAATGTTTAACACCAGACTAGGGGTTGTTACTCGTATATGCAGGCTTATTAAAAAAATAATATGCAAACACCATTATAGAAAAGTCAAATTCATCTATACGTAAGTATATCGAACAAAATATAATTATAATAAATCCAAAAGACTATTTAGTTTCTAGATATCTCTTCCACTAGAAATACTTTTATATCTTTTGTGTAACAAGGCAGTTCCACAGTGGGTTTTCTAATTAAGAGTACTGCACAAAGTCGTTTTTCACCGGCATTCCTCTTTATTTGCGGTAGCCATCTTGGTTGTAGTGGACAGCTGAGCTATGTTGGTTTTTATCCTACATTTGGAATTCAGCTTTGAATTTGTGACATAGAATAGCCGAAAGAATGAAAACAAATATAATATTCTGTATTTATCTATAAAATATGTAAATAATTTCTGGTAATTGGTTTTTATAAATACGCAATCTAATCATCTGCCAAATTGAGTTTTGATTTAATGCATGACGTAAAAAGATTATTTTAATATTACCAACAGATACTCCAATTTAAGTGTTATGTAAAAATGTCACACCTTTTTCTCCGAAACTATAAGCACTACACTATTCAAACTTTGTAAGTATATGTATTCTGTGAACCGCGATAAGATTTTGACAGAGATTTTAAAAAATAATATATATTTTGGGGTTCCCCATACATTGAACTGAAACTCTAAAAAAAATTTTCATCGTACCCCGCATGTAGGGTATCATTGTGTAGATCTTGAAAAATGAGATTGAGGTTTCTAATATCATTATTTTATAAATTGAATAGTTTGCGCGAAAGACACTTCCAAAGTTGAAAAATGTGTCATAAAATTAAAAAAATATATGATTTTATGTTACTTGCTGCTGCGGAACCCTCCACGGGCGAGTCCGACTCGCGCTTGGCCAATTTGTTTTTTAATCTAGGCAGTGTCTAAATCTGGTCCGAGAAAACGCCCAGACCAATTCTACCAAACATGCTCATGCACACGAATATTTATACTGCAAATGAACATAGAGCGTCGGTGGCGCAATGGTGCTGACTGTCGCCTTCCTGCCGGGAGGGCTGAGGTTCAAATCCCGACACGTACCAATGTGTTTTCGAATTTTCGAAAATATATATACGTTATCCGACGGTCTTTCGATGAAGGAGAACATCGTGAGGAAACCTTATGCACGCCTGCGTAGAGATTCGAAGGTTGTGTGTGAAGTAGTCCAATCCGCACTGGGCCCGCGTGGACGACTAAGCCTAATACCCTATACGGGTAGGCTCGTGCTCCTCGGTGGACGTTTAATGAGCTGATGATGAATGAAATGAATGATGATGAAATCAATATAACCCAGAAATGATACAGAACCACGTCTCCCGAATGTTTCGTTATAAAACATTCTCATCATTTCGTTTTTAACTTAACAAACTTGCTAAGCTACTTGAACTACGTGTAAATTTTTCAACGATATTTTACGAAAACGAAATTCGACGCAATTTGTTGTAATAACGAAGCTGTCTAAGTTTCCACAAAAATGATTTTATAATACGCTCTCACGGAAGCTTTTGTGGCTCGCGAGGAAGATAACGTTTCCAAAGTTCACGTCGGGCAGAATTACTAAGCCGCGCTCAAAGTGTCTCATAATATTTTCTTATTTGCCATTTTTCCTTATTTTTGGATCACGGTTCTATAATTGACAGTAGGGAGGTTACGAAAATGGTTGGCCTTGCTTAACATCTATGGAAACAAGAATTATTTCGGCGGCCCATTTATTGTAATTGAATGGTTGAGACCACGTCTCCTATACCAAGAGTTCTGGGTTCGATCCCCGGTCAGTACAAACATTTGTGGGCACTAACATGTCTGTTTGTATTGGTCTGGGTGTTTTTTATGTATGATATGTATGTATTTACAAAAAAATATAAGAATGTTAATTCGTTGTATAGTTACTCGTATTACATGCTTAATGCTTATTTTGGGACTAAATGGTGCTGTCTTGAAGTCAGTAAAACAAAAGGGTCCCAGGTTCGATCCCCGGGCATTCAAACATTTGTGTACATATGTTTATGTCTATCTGTATTGGGCAGGGTGTTTCTTATAATAGCTGATTTCTCAACCTCTACACCACATACTCGTATGTACTCACAGTCAAATATGTATTACAAATTGAACCCAGTACATGCCTGAGTCACTTACGTACAAGCATATGCCAAAATAAACATACAACAAAACGAACGTTATGTTCTCGTACGAATAACTTAACATATTTTCGCGAGCAAACTGGAATTAACTTAAACAATTTAATTCACGACACGCGACAAGTGAGATAAAATAAAACTTATTGGCATAATGATTAAATGCAGCTGGAAATCGCAGTTGCCGTAACAGGCTGCGTATTACGATTTGCGTTAATCTACCATCTACCAATTGAACTATCGCTTCTAATGACCATCATCATCATCATCAGCTCATTAAACGTCCCCACCGAGGGGCACGAGCCTACCTGCATAGAGTGATTAGGCCTTAGTCGTCCTTCGAATCTCTTCGCAGGCGTGCATGAAGGTTTCCTCACGATGTTTTCCTTCACCGTAAGAGCATTGGATACCGTACATATATTTTCGAAAATTCGAAAACACATTGGTACGTATAGGGATTTGAACCTCAGCCCTCCTGGTAGGAAGGCGACAGTCCACACCATTGAGCCACCGATGTTCTAATGACCACCTGGAATGAAACTCGTTTACAACCTGGCTGTCTTCAAGGCTTAATTAACATAAGGCCTAATTAAGATAAACACTAAACTAACCACATGGAAAATCACGAAGAAATATCTATCGAAAAATGTCCGAGCCGATTAACACGTGCGTTGTCTTATTGTTTTTATGACGTAAAATTTTGACCTTAAGGCGGCATTAAAAGGGTACAAAATGAAAAGCACGAGCATACTAATTACTATGACATGTAGCGAGCGACGTGATTATGAAAGAAAATTCTGCACAACTAGCGTGATGAGACTTCCTCATACACTTTTTAGGGATGATGACAATTTTTTTATTCTGCTATTATATCCATGGACCGCATTATAATAGGAACATTGGTAAAAAAATTACTCCGTTAACATTCAAACTCACAGAGATTTTTCAATTCTAAAAACACAATAATGGACTTTCCCAAAAACGCTTCATACAAATGGCTACCTAGTTATGACGTCACGCCTCAGTAATTCGTATGCATAGTTTGAGAAATTTGTACTACAACTATATTCAATGTTACGTTTATTCAAATAGTAAAACAGCAAAAGTTGCTTTAAGTTATATGTGTTATCCTTTTGTTTACAATTTTATGACAATTAATGTACTTTAAAAATGGACTTGCCCACCCATCTTTGAGGAGTAATAAAATTCATAAAGCATGAGTTTTCGAGCTGAGAGTAAGCACATCGTTATTTTTAACCCAGATTTGTAATAATATAAAAATGACCCAGTCATCATGCCCCTTATTGTTTATCTAAGGATCAAAGTGAATACCCGGTATATTTCAATATTCCAAAATTGTACCTCAACTTTTGTGGTAAACTTTCATTAGTTTAGGGCTCCTTCAGTCCTTGCTTAGTTTACAGTGCAAACTATTGAAGATTTGTGCAATGACTCGATATAAGTCTATTTTATTCCAAGATGTAAATGGCTTCATGAATATTCTTACTGCGTGAAGACGCACAAAATAGTTCTTTCTCCCCATGGTATACGAATATAACAGTATTAGAGTACGTGTTAGATATTCTTATTTCATCATCATCAGCTCATTAAACGTCCCCACCGAGGGGCACGAGCCTACCCGTATAGGGTGATTAGGTCTTAGTCGTCCACGCGGGCCCAGTACGGATTGGACGACTTCACACACAACCTTCGAATCTCTACGCAGGCGTGCATGAAGGTTTCCTCACGATGTTTTCCTTCACCGTTAGAGCGTCGGATAACGTACATATATTTTTCGAAAATACATTGGTACGTGTCGGGATATGAACCCCAGCCCTTCCGGTAGGAAGGCGACAGTCCACACCACTGAGCCACCGACGCTCTATATTCTTATTTATTAGAGGTATATTCCGAGAACTTCGAAAAAAAGTCATTTAAAGTAGATTGTATGTAGAATTAATGTTTGTAAAAATACGTTTAAAATCAAATCGTACGAGATCCAAAGCAAGTAATGATATGCAAAAGTAAACAAACAGAAAGCACGAGACACAAATAAAAATATTCCGCAGTTACTTAACCGATGAAATGAAGTTCAAAAAAGTATACAACCAAGATGTCGCGTATAATTGGATATATGTAAGAGCCGCTTCACACTCGCTGAATTCGAAAACACAAGAACATTAATTTAAATTTATACATTATTTTTTCGATAAGGCGATTATCAAATGTGTCTGTAACATTTTTTTTTAATCAAGTTTTTTTTGTTTGTTTGACTAATTTGAAAAATGGTTGGCGCCTCCATTTGCACATTCTATTGCCTGTGTCAGGAGAAGACATTAATGTCGATCTGTGTGATGTTATTCAGAAGTCTGATACTACACCAAGTGTCACATCCCCGTGCAGTACACACATTTGTGCGAACATGTATGAGTATGTTCTTGATGTTTTCTAAGTATAATAATATAGATTATTTGTATGTAATGTTTATCTTTTGTTCAACTACCATAGTACAATCCTCTAGCTTAATTGAGCACTCACTAACTTAAATAAATAAATAAATATCTACTGACATTCACACAGCGCCCTCTAGCCCCAAGTTAAGCGTTAAGCCTGTATTATGGATACTAAACAACGGATAAACATACATATATATATATATAATAATATATATATATATTATATATATATATATATATATATATATATATATATATATATATTGTAAATACATACATATTATACATAGAAAACACCCAGACCATTACAAACAGACATGTTCATGCACACAAATGTTTGTACTGCCCGGTGATCGAACCCGGAACCCTTGGTGTTGCGGCCGACCTCTCAACCGCAACACCAAATGGGTCGTCAGGACAACAAACAACAAATTAACAAACTTAGGAGTTTGTTAATGTCTGTAAACATTTATTTGTTATGGTGTGACTGTCAGTTCAAAGTTTATTTAAATGATGATAAAATAGATAAATTAAATACTTAGATGAGCAATCGCGCTTAAAAAGAGGCCGCGGCAAAATTTTACCCACGCATCGGTTGGGCAGAATTTTTCATTCAAATTTCACATGTCATAATGACATAGTAGTGTGCTCATGCTTTTGATTTTGCACTGCGAGAGTGACGCGTTAGTGAAAAATTTTAATTATTTTTGCATGTTATAAATATAATAATAACTATACGTTTTACGGCTCAGACATTTTTTGAGATTATTGCTTATTTAAGGATGTTGCATTTTAGAGTTAGGAACCTCAAGCGTAGTGTATGGCAGCCTTAATCGAGCTTTCTCACACCTGCTTATACTGACAGATGCTCAGACACTTCGATATTCAGTTACATCTGTATAAGTAATAAAATAACTGAAATATGTGATCTAACATACGTAATGTCACTTTGTTTGGGGTTTTACTTAAGATATTCTGTAGGCTGAATTACCTGATTGACAAAAAAATTGGCCAAGCGCGAGTCGGAATCGCCCATGGAGGGTTCCGCAGCAGCAAGTAACAAAATAAAGTAATTTTTATTTACTTAGGCACCTACTACAGCTTTAATATGAAAAATAGTGGTTCACGGTTTATGGCGTATAAAATAAACTACACATCAGATATCGTTCAAACTAAATTTCGTAGTTAGATTTTTTGGTAATGTACATCATATATTTTTTTATTTTATCAACCCCATAGTTAAAAATTCGAGGGGAAACACAATTTTTTCAACTTTGGAAGTGTCTCTCGCGCAAACTATTCAATTTATAAAAATAATGATTTTAGATACCTCAATACCATTTTTTAAGATCTATACATGATACTCCACACGTGGGGGACGTTGAAAAAAAATTTTTGAGTTTCAGTTCAATGTATGGGGAACACCTAAATATATTAATTATTTTTCAAGTTTCTTATTAAAACCTAATAGCGGTTCACAGAATACATATACGTACAAAGTTTGAATAATGTAGTGCTTATAGTTTCGGAGAAAAAAGGGGTTGTGTTATTCGGACGGACGGACAGACAGACTTGACAAATCTATAAGGGTTCCGTTTTTTGCCATTTGGCTACGGAACCCTAAAAAGAAAATGATTCCGTGCTTAGTTTGGCACGTTAAGCCGTCCATCCGGCTACAATCTTAGGATGGTAGTAGTTAACACTCAACAATCCGTATTGGACCAGCGTGGTGGGTTACGGTCCAATCTACCCAAAGCTATGCTGTGCGGGTCCGATGCACTGAAGTAGGCCGTTATCGGTTGATGATACAAGTAATATAATGCACATACCATCCATGGGCAAAATTCTTTAACATTTCCTTAAAAAACTACCGGAAAACAAAGTTCAAGGCAATGAAGAACGTTCCTCGTTCTTAAGAAATAAAGTATCGATTTTATATCAAAAACCTCACACAAATAAGGTTATCGTAATCAAAGTAGGAATTTTTTGAACGTTTTCAAACTTCGACATTTTGAGTCATGGTCGCTGGTTGATAATCTCTTTTTTATTTTCACCTAAATTTAATGAAAAGTATGTGTCTTTCCGTCAACAATTTACAAAATAATATCTGTATAATTATCACAGCTATGACCTACACTAAGATTCTCTTAAAAACCGGAAACGCTACTGGCTATCAAATCCAAAATTATCCCTCCACCACCTTTTCCAAGGCAACGTTTCATTTTATTTATGTATACCAAATTCAATTCTAGATTCAACTGCCTCCGACTTAAATTTAATATTTAATGCATTCTGAATTGTTACTTCACAAAGCCCTAAGTTATCAGAACAACCCATATTTCCCACCATAAAGCAGTGCCGGGAGCATCGCCCCGAGATCAATTGGATTTGAGTAATCACAAAAAGATTCCAACCATTGTCTCAGTACATCTCGCAACCCGAAAATATGACCATTTTATTACACCTCTGAAAAAACATAAATCACGCCACTCTCAACTTTAATACCAAGAAATAAAAGCGTGGTATTTTCGCAGTTTTAAGTTTGTGGGTGAGAAACCACAGCATCTTTTGTGCTGCTCGTTTGTTCAGACGCTAACGGTAATTCAGGTTTTGAAAACACCTATGTTTAAAATGAGGTTTGGCGCAGCTTTGTTACGTTTATACGTATAGTTATGTACTCTCTCTGAACGCGTTGTTAATTAAACTAAACATTAAAAGCACGAGCGAACAAATTAGCTAACACCGTTTCTCTAACTACGTATAGTTCATTTGACGAGGTACAATCAAAACTTAAACAATATGTTACGTTGCGCATTATCAGCTCATTAAACGTCTCCACTGGGGGCACGAGCCTATCCGTATAGGGTGTTTAGGCCATAGTCATCTAGGCGGGTCCAGTGCGGGTTGGACGACTTCACGCACAACCTTTGAAACACTTCGCAGGCGTGCGTAGGATTCCTCACGATGTTTTCCTTCACATATAATTTCGAAAATTCGAAAACACATTGGTACGTGGCGAGTTTTGAACGTCAGTCCACGCCATTGAGCCACCGACTCTCTCGAAATTTCATCCGTACCACCTTGATAAATAGAAGACCTTGCAGCAGATATCCTAGTCCACCGCTATTCTTATCCAGCCTCCACCAGCGATATTCGCAAGTCTTCGGCCCATCGGTCCGGGCGTCCTACGCTACGCTTGCCAAGACGCGGTCTCCACTTTAGAACTCGTCTGTTCCAACGGCCAACGGTTCTGCGACATACATGTCAAGCCCACGGCTACTTCAACTTGCCAATCCGGCTATGTCGGTAATAGTTGTCTTACGGATTAAATCATTTCTGATCTTATCCTTGAGAGAGACGCATAGCTAGCTGCATTGCGCGTTGAATGGCTTTGAACTTGAGAACCAATCCAGCATTCAGAGTCCATGCCTCAGCTGCTTATGTAAGTACGGGTAGGACGCATTGCTCAGACTTTCGTCTTTAAGCATTGCGTAAAGTATTTATATCTTACCTTTTTGATTTAGTCAATAATGAAGTAGACAGGCCCTTGGTGTTAAATAACTGCCGCCTATAAAACTCTACTCGTGAATTACTACCTAGTGTACTTAAATTGTAAACTAACTAACTTTTAATACGATGTTTAGTTGTACTAATCCGTGTGCTGCCCCCACAAAACAGGCTTTACCTAGTGCGCGGTAAGATAGTCTATTCATAATTATGCCCGTGTATCTTTTAGGGATTTAATATTGACCTAACTTGTAAATAACAGTAGATATCGAGTAATTTCAATTGGCTGTCTTACAGCTATGTCGGATCCGTATATTAATCAGAGGCTCCAGTGGCAGAGCATATTATAAAGCTATTTACATGTGTTGGAAACCGATTATATGTCGACACCGATATAAAATTGGTTTTCCGTTTCATCCTTTGGACATCAGAAATCCAGGTAATAGAAAATATTACTTCTGACGTCATTAGATGTCATTGGCGTCCAAAGGGTTAAGACACGGTTCGACACCCGGCAAGATAAATTTATCAAAGAGATTCCCACAAGATTTCCCAATACAGGAGATGGGGCAAGCCGCGTTAAAAAGTGCGACAAATGTATGCTCAACGAGCATACACTGGCTATAGTTTACGCTCTGTGAGACAAATCACACGCACGAATTTTAGAAGAAATTACCGTTTTTTCCAAAATGCCATCCTGTGCAATTGTAACATGCCATCATCGCAGTGAATCAGTAAAATTTACCAAGAAATATAATATCTTTTCACAGGTAAGAACCGAAAAGAAATTGCGACACTGTGACTGCCTATAAATTTGGCGGCTTGTCCAGTCTAATTGTTATTCGGATGTCTGTGGATTCACCAATCATTGCAAGTGATCACACATAGACAATTCTTAGTAACAGCAGAAATGCATCTTACCACCCCACCAGATGTCGTAATGAACTCAAACGACCGCAGCATTGTGGCCCAAAATTCCTGTCTACGTATACCTATTCATATACACTATAGGCACCCTAAATGTTCTTGAGTGGAACCGGCTTAATATTTCTGTGTGCGTGTGCGCATCTCACAGGCACAGAAGCGCGTATGTGTGCAGCACACATGCGCGTTACGCACACATGTTCGTGTGGCTGTGTGCGTGCGGTGCACCCGTGCGCATCGCTCTCAGGCGTGGTAAGGGCAAAGGGAAATTTTGGCAATAATTTGTGGTTTGCGCAACGCACGCTTGTAGATGGTGCAATTTTTTCTTGATTTTTTTAACTACGTAGGTAGTAAAATATTGCAATGAAAAATACAAATTGTGATTCGCATATGCGAGTAAATATTGTAATTTCTTTGTCTAACACAAATTTTGCCAGGAATAGAAAATTTTAATTGCTGACCTCCCCTGCAAATCCGTGAACAGCTAACAACGACCGTTCCATTCGGGGTAAAAGAGTTCGTATGCGTGTGTACATTAATCACACCTCATTGTACCATGATACCAGTTGCTTTAAATTTTTTAACAATATGTGTTCAACGAGAAGTCGGATTCGGTCGGAGTCGGAGTCGGAGTCGGATGGTCAATAAGACTACTGTGTGTAGCTGTGTTTCACGCTATAAGGTGAGACAGGCAGTGAAATTACTTCTTAAAATTTATCATCTTTACAAAATATCGACTGCACTGTAGTGTTTTTAAAGAGATGACAGACCACCGGTGGAGGTGGGTTGTCTGCTTAACTATTTACTGAAAAAACCCAACTTTGTTAGATTATCTAAAGATAAAAATATAAGACATTATTATTTAAACATAAATTAGTTCTTTAAAATACCTACGACTATATTAAAAAAGAATGAATTGATAGATATGTATGTGAAGTACAACTAATGCAACAACCTATTGACGCCATAATTAAAGGCATTTAAGGTTAGTTTGGACCTTAAATGCCTTTAATTATGGCGTCAATGGGCGTTGCATCAGTTAAACGCAATTATTTGGCAGGTTTCAGCCATTAAAAGTTATCGCAATAATTATCACATCAATGAGCGTTCAACGTTAGTTGTTAGTGTGGCCCAATCATAATAATCGGTCACAATGAATAAACTTGTAACCGTTACTTCGTCAAGGTTAAAAATGTCCAATGACACTAAAAACCAATGCAGTTTATGTTAAAGAAAAATATGCATATCAAAAATTAATGTCATACCTTTTTCTCTTAACAT
Organism: Leucinodes orbonalis; assembly: GCA_019425675.1. Lineage (NCBI taxonomy): Eukaryota > Metazoa > Arthropoda > Insecta > Lepidoptera > Crambidae > Leucinodes > Leucinodes orbonalis. The sequence goes on from PQWD01007478.1 coordinate 102,970, forward strand.
AAGTAAAAAAAAAATTGTTGATTCATACAAAACACATCAATAAAATTTGACACAGTAGTCAAAAAATCATTCAAAATTAGGCTGAGATTAAAGCATTCACACCAAAAGTCAAAAGAAAAATATTATTATTGCTTAAAAAATTAAAAAGTTGCATCATACTTTAGCCGTCAGGTTTCCCATCAAAGTTGCATTGCGCGTGTGTGCGTACGCTTGAAGGCAATCATTATTCGTAAGTACTAGAGGATAGGAAGAGTACATATAGATTTTGGGCGCGCGATCCGGTTGGAAGCGGTCTGGCGCGCTCGACGCTGTTATTTTTTGGCAATTGGCAAGACTGTTCTCGATGTTTTTTTGTTTCAATGTTGCCGCAATTTCATAGATGAAAGCGCGTTCGAAAATGGGTTAGGGACTTCGCGTTATGGTGAAATAACTTGCAGTTTAAGACTATATTCTTGTTTTTTGAACAGAAAATAAATCTTTTAAAAGTAAAGGAATGAAATACATTATTCATAATACTAGTATAATAAATTACCAAATGTTTACATTTGATGAATGATGGAGAAAAAAGAAAATGAGATATGATTTATTATGTTTTTTTTTTGATAATATCCAAAATTTTTTTTTTTTTTTTTAAATTGAAATTTCTTCCTAAGTAGTGAATACAAGAGACTACTTCGTGTGGACTCTAGTAGATATGAAAATTAATTACATTCACAAAGTTTAAAATTTATATAAGACCGAAACGAACTATAAAAATAATATTAATGTTTTCTTAATCTATTAGATGTGAAATAGTTTATAAAATCTAGAAACCACAACCTGAACAAAAAGCTATGATTCTGTATCTTATTGCCAAGTTTTTTCTAATGAAATTCCATTAATGAACCTTCAAAGTTAAGTTGATTTATCTCAATTAAATTGAACAAAGCCCTCTATTTCACGTTCCATCGTATTAATTTTAGTATCAAACATTTCTGAAACGCTTTTAATTATCGTTTGATATTTTTCTATGGCAAAAAAACTCGCTGCTTAGTAAAAATTTTCTAAAGTGAGCCTCATTCATTTTTTTATGTAACTGATACGCCTGACCATGACAGAGCGGCATTGAAGGAGACCAACAACTGATAGACAGTTATTATTCTCCATCAATGCCGCACTGCGCCCGACACTTGAGACAACAAATGTTAGGTCTTTTATACCCGGTAATTTTACTAGCTACTTTTGAGCGTACACTCTTTTAAAAGGCCGGCAACGCACTTCTGGGACTTCAGGCCGTGCACATGTCCTGTGGCGGTGACACTGACCATCAGGTGAACCGTATGCTCGTTTACCTCTACCTCTATAAAAATAAATTAACATTTAAATGCTTAATGTCTGGTAAACATTTGACACAATACAAAATAAGTATTGTCAGTCCAAGTATTGTCCCAGATTTAAATAATGAATAAATGTTTTCGTTTTTTATACCTAAGTACAATTAAGAAAGCGTCGGTGGCAATGGTGTGGACTATCGCCTTCCTACCGGGACGGCTGGCTCAAATCCCGACACGTACCAATATGTTTTCGAATTTCGAAAATATATGTACGTTATCCGACGCTCTTACGGTGAAGGAAAACATCGTGAGGAAACCTTCATGCACGCTTGCGAAAAGATTCGAAGGTTATGTGTGAAGTCGTCCAACCCGCACTGGGCCCGCGTGGACGACTAAGGCCTAATCACCCTATACGGGTAGGCTCGTGCCCCTCGGTGGGGACGTTTAATGAGCTGATGATGATGATACCTAAGTACAACTTGCATCTAGACGAGTAGTGTAGGACGCCCTTCGATCCGATGAACCAACGACTTGCGAAAGGTCGCTGTTGGAGACTGGATGGGAAAACCGGTGGACCGGGATATCTGGCGAATCGGGGAGACCTATGTCCAGCAGTGGACTGCGATAGGTTGAAGCGTCGTTGGGAGAGAGATCTTGAATAGGTAAAAGGTGTTTCTTATAGAGTAGAGTAAGTAGCATCTGCTTCTATGGGCGAATGGGTTGAGGGTTTATTTTGAACCCATGAGAGGGTTAAAATTCCGTGGATATTAATAAAGCCAGTTTGTTAAAGTCATTGCTGGCTGAATCACCTGCTTGTCTGAAAAGAAAGATGATTCTAGAAATAGGTATCGGCTGCATCAATTTGTAACTGTTTTTTTAATGTTAAATCTGTACAGGACGGTCAGGTCACCTGATGGTAAGTGCATTAAAGGAGGCCAACAACTGATGACAGTTAACCTCCATCAATGCCGCACCGCGCCGTCACCCGATACAACAGATGTTAAGGTCTCTTAACCCGGTAATTTCACTAGTTACAGTACCCTCACCCCGAAACACAAAAGTGCATAACACTTCTATTTCACGAGACGATATCTGGCACTGCGGTGGTACCTACCTAGACGACTCAGTATCGAATCTACAACCTAGTAGTATCTGGTACAAGTTAATGTTATTAAGAAAAATTGGCCAAGCGCGAGTCGAAATCGCCCGTGGAGGGTTCCGCAGCAGCAAGTAACATAAAATAAAGTAATTCTTATTTAATTAGGCATATACTACAGCTTTAATATGAAAAATGGCACCGTTTTTGACGTATAAAAAATAAACTACTCACCAGAAATCGTTCAAACTAAATTTCGTTGTTAGATTTTTGGTAAAGTACAAAAAATGTTTTTTTAATTTTATCAACCCCATAGTTTAGAAATTAAAGGGGGGAGGGACTCTCGCGCAAACTATTCAATTTATAAAAAGATTATATCAGAAACCTCGAGATCATTTTTCAAGCTCACACACATTGATACCCCACATGTATGTATGGGGAACCCCAAAATATATTATTATTATTTCAAGTTTCTTGTCAAAACCTAATAGCGGTTCACAGAATATATACACTTACAAAGTTTGATTAGTGTAGTGTTTATAGTATCGGAGAAAAAAGGGGTTGTGTTATTTGGACGGACGGACGGACAGACAGACAGACTTAGAAGAAAAGATAGAAAAACGTTTATTGGCTTAAGCAACACAAAAATATGTATCGACAAACAACAAAAAACAGGCATAATAAAGAAAACGATAAAACAATAATGGAGAACACAAGGGAAAAAAACAGGTACATTTATAATTAATCTAAGAACTTACGAGCTAGTGTTGATAGCCAAATAGGTCCCACCTCAGCATAAGCTTAGACGGCATAATATCCGTCGAAGCGCTGGTTTTACGGAGGGACCCTTGGGTGAGTGACGTATATGTGTGAAATAAAAATGTACTTATATACAATATAACACAAGTAAAATATTTATATACATAATGTGTAGCAATTGCGTGTAAAGAATCTTCAATGCTAAAACTGACAGCCGGTAAAATAGCGATTTGGATTGAAACCGGAACAAAAAGATACAGAAAAAAATAATAATACTTGTTTGACATTACCATTGTTATAGGTTACTTACTTACACCCTAATCCAAAACATTACATAGTCTATAGTCAAACTTAATCAGTTTATGACTGAAAAATTAAAAGCCGATGCTTCTGATCTTCTGACTTGACGAATCTATAAGGGTTCCGTTTTTTGCCATTTGGCTATAGAACCCTAAAAATGACGATCTTCTTTAGGAAAGCATAGTTGATTTTGGGTCTTTGTCGTCAACTGAAATCGAGATGCACACTATGTGGACGCCAAACTGCCGAAATCGGTCGCCGCAAGCGCATGCGCACTTTCGCCGTTTCGCTCTAACACACGCAGGCGAGCGAGATGGAGTATACGACTGCACAAAAATGCAGCCGTGTTGCATTTGGCCGAATAATGAGATATAGAACCTTTTTCCAACTTCTTACTTAATAATTACTGACACATTAAGTAGATATTTTGATATTATTGCATTTAATTAGTTGGAATATCATTTTATAGTAAAACTAGCTTTTCCCCGCGGTCCCTATTGCCCGCGATGCCATAAGATATCACTATATGGCACTGCGGTACCTAGGTTAGGTACCTACCTAGACGCCCAATACCCAGTCTACCTCCTAGTGTAGTAGAGTTATATAGAGATTCAACAACATGTGAAAAGCCTACCCATCATATAAAAAAATATTTCTAAAACGTACGTGCAAACAGCCAAATCTCAAAATACTAGTATAGGTACACTACTACTAATACTATACCAAGGGTTCCGGGTTGGTTCCTTGGGCAGTACAAACATACAAAGTCGGTCAAAAAAAAATTATAGAAGAATCAGTTGTTAAGTACCCGTAATACAAACTTCAAGCTTAACTTGGGTCTAGATGACGGTGTGTAAATTAGTATACCTAACCCTAAAGCAAACTATATTAACACATTTTTACAAAAAGTGCCACATTTTTGGCGGCAAAAAAGCACAGTTGACAAGTTACGCGGCGCGCATAAATTTCCGGCAGTAAATCACACTCGCTCGCAACCACCTCCCTAGACATGTAAATTCGAGTGTCTAACGTGTCATATTTGAATACGTAAGTTTATAAACATACGGACCGATATTTTGGACGGTAAGGGGTGTTTTTCGGTAATAGACTTCACACTTTGATAAACAAACTAACAATACGAAGAGGTTAAGTCTGAATAACCGTAATCCAAGTTACCATCATCTAGTTTATGTCCACAAAAATCTTCATTTGTTTGAAAAAAATTGTGACGTACATAACTTTAATCATCATCATCATCATTACAGCCTAATTATGTCCACTGCTGAACGAAGGCCTCCCCTAATGATTTCCACGCGGACCGATCCCTTGCAGTTGACATCCATCTGCTACCCGCCACCTTCACCAGATCATCCGTCCATCTGGTTGGGGGTCGGCCTACGCTTCGCTTTCCTTACGTGGACGCCACTCGAGAACCTTTCGCCCCATCGGCCATCGGTTCTACGCACTATGTGCCCTGCCCACTGCCACTTCAACTTGCTAATCCTCTGGGCTATGTCGGTCACCCTAGTTCTCCTACGGATATCATCGTTTCGGATTTTATCGCGTAGGGAGACACCTAACATAGCATAACTTTAATACTAGGAACAAAAACAAACTTGCTGTCGCAAATCTTAGACTAAGTAAAGTAGGGAAATCATTTGTTGGAAGAGGCGTAACATTCTTTAATAAAATAACAAAATCTTGCCGAATTGCCTTTTCACCAGTTTAAATTAAAGATTAAAAAAACGCTCATGAAAAGAGGTTAGTATTTATTATATAACAATAGTCGAATATTTATCGGATAAAGATGTGTGGTCTTGCACTTAGTGTTCCAGTTACAAAATATATGTAATAAATTATTGTAAAGCTATGTGTAGGTAAATGACAAATCTCTGTAACCACGGATATAAAAAGTGTAAAAGAGTAACTCGAGTTTCTTGCCGGCTCTTCTCGAAGATCCTACTTATTCCGAACCGGTGGTAGAGCCACAAGAAAATATTAGAATAATGACAATTGACGATTCAAAAGTATTTGTAAGAGATTTTTTTAAATAAAGTTTTTTTTTCTTTCTTTCAATAGGCATGATGACTGGGTCCTGGAATCGTAAGAACTATTTTATATTATTACAAATCCGGGTTAAAAATAACGATGTGCGAAACTCATGTTTTAATAATTTTATTAGTCTAAAAATTATATGTATGTTTATCCGTCGCTCCTACAGTGGAGGAGGACATCGCGACGACGATTACGAAGATATTCGAAGGTTTTGCATAAAATCAGCCAATCCGCACTGAGCCCGCGTTTTTTTTCGAACTGACTACTGCTGTTGGCCGCAGATGGCCTTTACTGCTTCACGGGGCGCGTGGCGAGCGCAGATGGCTCTCAGCCTTAAACATTTACACAACGAGCCTAAGGGCGTCCCCGAACGTGACTGAGCCCGCGTGGATGACTATGACTACGGCTATGAATACACCCGGGTGTACCCGGTACCCTGTATCCGGGTACAGGTCGACTTGTGCCCCTCTATGGGGACGTACTATATGTTGATGATGATGAAGCCCTAGTTATGCCATAACAAGGTTAATCTGATTAACAGGCGACTAATAAAATTGTAATCCTCCATGAATTGAAGCGTACAAAAACTAGACGCTCTGAATTAAATAAACTTTCAGGTACGGTACTTACGAACAATGATGTAAAAAAGTATGGATTCGTGATATGCTCAGAAAACAATAGAAAAATTTTCCGAATGCAGTGACAGCACACATATTTCGAATTTCGAACACATTTACCTAAACAAAAGAGTACAAACTGTACAATTATTGGCAGTTCGTTTTTGAGACACGGATGGTGTATCTACCTTTATATACACAGAAATTATTGCTTACGAATTAAATTATTCATCCAACCTTCCAGAGTTCAAACAACCAACAATATGCATTAGTGAAAATGAAAGCGCTATGAAAATCAGTAAAACGCGATGTCGGACAGTTAAACGGAATAATAAAGCGTGACAAAGGACCGCGAAAAATTTATCTCTGCTCATACGAGAAGGGAAATGGGGCAAGTCACATGAAAATATGTATATACGTCGTTGTTGGAATTACTGAATGTTCTGGGAAAGGATAATATTAATGTATAACCCTACTAAAATGAGATGTAAGGAATCCTTGCCTTAATCTTTGAGGACTTGAATCCACGTCACGGGCCCGTATTACATTTTGCCGAACAATGAACTTTTATATAGTCTAACTCAACAACAGTCTATGACAGTACACTGCTGGACATAGGGCCTACTTCACTATCGTGATGTGTTATGCCACAATCGCTTTGATTGACAGGCAGATTCAAGGTGAAATGTTACGTGTGCTGATAGAGCGATACTCCCCATTCTCTACTGAATAATTATTTTTAAATATAAGTCTTTTATTTGATATTTCCAGTTAACAATTATCTCTTAGTCTAACCAATAAAAACAACTTTAATTTATTACAGATCACGTAAGAGTTTAGCGTTGACAGCTGTACGAGTATTAATGTGAAAATAATCTCTCGATATCTTAAGAATAGCCAAGGGAAGGCGCGTGTTGGGAGGCTCATTATCCTTACACCTCAAGGCTATTCTGTTGTAAGAAGGCATATATATTGCAGTATTATATACTCAATTCATTGCTCTATAAATGTACATTGTTTGGGTCTAAAACATTTTAGACCCTGTAAAAAGGAAGCCGCAATTTTGTGAGGGACACTTTATCTTATTACCATCCATAAGGAACTTTATAATTATTTTAACAAATAGTGTGACAATAAAGGCTGAAAATTATGAGTCCATTACGGATATAAAGTTAATGTTCAAAATTTGTGAAGCATCATCATCATCATCATCATTACAGCCTAATTATGTCCACTGCTGAACGAAGGCCTCCCCTAATGATTGTGAAGCATGCATTAATTTAATAAAAGCGCCTGCTAAAAAATACAAGCAATGTATTTCTAAATAGTTTTGCTTTACAAATCCCCTTCATTTTGTAATTTTTGAAATTGGAAAATACTATTGAAAATAATAAAGAGAAGCTAGCAGCTTCTCTTTAAATTCACACCGCAACACTGAGTTACATGTAAAGAATATAACGTAGGTAGAACAACAAAAGGAATCGATGGAGCGTGATGACGCCCGAGGGAACTTCGCATCAAGGATGCCATTTATGATATAGGTACTAACAACAAAATTTTGATTACGAGCGCATTGAGAATGAATTGATCTGACGCTTACGTTCAGCGCGTATTCAGATCGCTTCGTGATTTGGAGGCCGTGGGTTCGAATAATCGAAGCCCGCGAGCAGAACGCATAATGTAACTTTGTGTTATTTTTCCCGGTTCGTTTACTCGTAGGATTTTATTTTATTGGCTGAATGGCCTGATTATCTGAAATCCAAAATGAGTTCCGTGCTTCGTAGGGCACGCTGAGTCGTTCGGTCACGGCTTCAATCTTACGATGGTCGTCTGTTAACACTTACCAATCTGCATTGGGCCCGCGTAGTGGGTGACTACCCAATCTCCCATAGCAGTACGGGAAGGTCCTACTGCAGTGAACTGTTATAGGCTAATGACCTCTCTCACTCTCTTCAACCTATCGCAGTCCACTGCTGGACATAGGTCTCCCCCAATTTGCGCCTCATATCCCGGACCCCCGCTTTTCCTATCCAGCCTCCACCAGCGACCTTTGCTAGTCGTCGATCCATCGGGCCGGAGGGCGTACACTACGCTTGCCGATACCAATCTCCATGATGTTCATTTAATAAATACATAGTACGCGAATCTGAAATTTTTATTTAACTAACATTACCTCTATTTTACCTAACGCAGTCCACTGCTGGACATTGGTCTCCCCGATTTTGCGACAGATATTCCGCTCCTGCGGTTTTTTTTCCAGCCTCCACCAGCGACCTTTCGCAAGTCGTCGGTCCATCGGGCCGTAGGGGGGTAGGCTACGCTTGCCAAGACGCGGTCTCCATGATGATTTCTTAAGTAGTATAAATACGCCTTACGCGAATCCGAAAATTATTCTTATTTAACTAACATTACCTATATAAAAACAAATATTATGTATATACCATTATACCACGCGGTTCATTATTTGATTTCTTTGTCATACGTGTATAAATTATAGGCAGTTACCATCCCTAAGTTACGTCCGGTCATACTCTCTCCGCATAGTAATAGACGAAAATATCCGAGGGTCCGTTTCGAGACCTTTCCGCGGAAGCGTAAATGCTTTGTATTGGAAATATCTAGACATTTTCGTTGTAACACGCAGTTATGGAGGCATTCGGTCTGGATATGAGTGTTATAAATTTGAAAAGGCGTATTCTTGTATATACACACTCGTACATATCTATATTGTAGTCTACACTCTTATTAGCGAATACTCTTAAGTATGGACTCTCATTAAACAAAACACTATTTTAACACCATGACGGCCCATTTGTTGTAATGGTCGAGACGTCGACTACTACACCAAGGGTTTCGGAGTCTCCAGAGACGGTTGAAGACTCTCTGAGTAAAATAAGTGTTACTTTCTGTGGGTGTATCACACTCACAAAAGGGATAGGTTGATAATAGTGATATGATTCAGAATTGTTATATGGCTAGAGCTATCTGCGCTGCGACATTGGTCTAACTAAGATTTAGCTAGAGATAGCCACGACCAACGGCTTAGCGTGTCTTATTTAACGACAAATAATTAAAAAGAAAACACATTCCATGATAAATGCGTCTGTATATACGGTTTCTCGTCTATATAAAGAATACGACTTGAGGACAAGTGAAGTAACACAAAAAAATCAAACCACACAACGTAGAAAACTTAATTCTTAATAGCATTAGCTTTCAGAAAACCGTCGATGACTCATTGGTGTGGACTGTTGCCATCCGACCTGGAGTGCGCAGTTCAAATGCAACATGTCAATGTATTTTCGAATTATCGGAATTATATGTATATTCATCCGACGCTCTTACGGTGAATAAAAACACCTTGAGGACACCTGCGCATACCTACAAAGAGACTCAAAGGTTGTGCGTGAAGTCGGCCAATCCGCACTGGGCTCGCGTAGACGTCTACGGTCTTTACACTTTTGACGGGTAGGCTCATGCCCTTCGGTGGGTACGTTCTATGAGCTGATGATGATAACAGAAAATCGGCATGAAAAGAACAGCTTTGTATTTCACTGAGTGAATAAGATTTCCCTAGGACCAAAAACCCTTCCTTCATAATTATAATTGCTGATCTGTAAGTATGTCACTTTCTTTGGAAAAGTGTGAAAGTATTGACTGACCTGTTGATTGGCGTCTTGCTTGTCGGTGCTGTCGGACAGTGAGGAGCTGGAGTGGTTCTTGTAGAAGGACGGGCATATGCGACGACACAGGCATCTGTGGAATATTCGTACAATATTAATCGAATATATCTACATCTACCTTAGATAAACACTGAACTAACTCGAAAAACGACAACCGAAAATTTCCGAGCCGCACGATACAAATATATATTGTTTATATAACATAAAATTATTCATTTAAATTTTTACCTCAATGCGTCATAGAGAGAGTACAAAATCAAAAGCACGAGCATACTACTCTATGTCATAATGAAAATACTGCCCAACCGACGTGATTTTTGACGACAGAATTTTTCCGCGTTCCACGTTAGTTATTGATTGTCTAAGTGTGTAATGCAAATTTATCTTCCATTATTTTCAAATCATTTAGAACCATTTCTGTATTCGTATTTTTTATATGAGCTGCTAGCCAAAAACACTAAAAGAAAAACATTAAAAAAAAACAGTAATTTGGTGAGAATCTTAGATAGACAATGGGAATAGATAGATCCAAAAAATTGGGAATATTATGATGTTAAGTTTAATTGTAGACTTCACTCAAACTGTGTACTGAAATAAAGACATTCCAATATTTGCGGGAATCTCTTGTAATCAATTACGTCATTACTTTTGAATAATTAAATCAAACAAAACGACCAACTTTTTTTTAATGAACAGGAGGCAAACGAGAACATCAGGAAGTGTCGTGTTAAGCCGGTGTCAATATACAACGCGCGCCGCACAGCCTCCGTTGATGAGGGGATGTGACGTCACACTAATTAATGATATCCCCTCATTTACATCGGGGTGCTTCGGAGCGGGAAATGGGTGCCGATACCAATTTGTCTATGCCGGAGTTTGTTTACCCAGTTTGAACATCACATATAGTTTGTTTTCTATGTGATTAACAACCATATGTAGGAGACTTTTATATCATCATCATCATCATTACAGCCTAATTATGTCCACTGCTGAACGAAGGCCTCCCCTAATGATTTCCACGCGGACCGATCCCTTGCAGTTGACATCCATCTGCTACCCGGTTCTACGCACTATGTGCCCTGCCCACTGCCACTTCAACTTGCTAATCCTCCATCCACTTTTATATGTACATAGTGAATATATAAGACAGAAAAAAAAATAAAAAAAATCTTATAAATCGAATAATGAATTTTATGCACTTATTCTGTTGTATATATTAATATTATATACGACGTTTTTTTTACTGTTTAAATTGTCTTAAGTTGTAAAATTAAATATAGACAGAAAGAAATAACGTACACAGTTTACGTCTAAGATGTCGATACGACCTGGAATTCTAAACGGTCACGTGACCCCTGCGACCGCGCTCTGCTCTAGGGGCTCAGTGATTATGGCACTACGGAATTCACATGTGAACAGGGGGTTACGCCATCTCTTAAACAGTGTTACAATAATATTACTTCGTCTTTTCTGGTACAAAACTGCTGACGTATCATTATAACAATACTGTTTAAAGAGATTGTGGTTACCCCCAGGACTTTAGTAAATATGGTAGTGGTGCTACGAATTCTTAGTGTAACAGAACCATCAATGTATTACCACCAACAGTACTAGTGAACAGCACTACGGGCCACTAGTGCCATTGGTGGTACAAATGACCCAATCTTGTATCATTTGTACCATCAATGGTACTAGTCAAAGGTACAAATGACACTAAGCGAAATAAGAGCGTATTCCCATTTAAAGAGAAGGCAACGCATTACAATGCCCTCTGGACTGCAAATGTACTAGGGCAGGCGGTATCGTTTCAATAAGATGAACTGTTTGCTCGTCCAACCCGCAATGGGCCCGCGTGGACGAGTAAGGCCTAATCACCCTATACGGGTAGGCTCGTGCTCCTCGGTGGGGACGTTTAATGAGATGATGATGATGAGTTGTTTGCGCAAACGAGCACTTACACATAAAAAAATAGATTCAGCCGTTACTTACTAACAATGCAGGCTCAATACGGATCCATCCTCTCATAGCGATTTTGAGATAAATATCAACAGTCGCATATCAGAAAATTTTAACCCTGTTTTGGCATAATTCGCACTTTATACCTAATAATTGTCATTGTACAACATTAAACTAGTAATAATTCGGAGCTAAGCTCATATTAAGTATTATTTTACTAGGTGGTAGACTCGATACTGAGTCGTCTAGGTAGGTACCACCGCAGTGCCACATATCGTCCCGTGAAACAGGAGTGTTATGCACTTTTCTGTTTCGGGATGAGCGCACTGTAGCTAGTGTAATTACTGGGTATAAGATACCTAACATCTGTTGTCTCGGGTGACGGGCGCAGTGCGGCATTGATGGAGGATAATAACTGTCTATCAGTTGTTGGTCTCCTTTAATGCCGCTCTGTCATGGTCTGGCGTATCACTTACCATCAGGTGAGCGTCCAGACCGTCCTGTACACTTATAACATAAAAAAAAAATCTTAAATAAAGATGGAAACTAAACAATTATATGTAACTAAATAAAGAAGGACACTATAAGGATGTTTGTAACAACAATATATGTAGAAACTAACAACATGCATGACCGTTAGTTTTCTAGATAACTAAATAAAATAACCTAGCCAACATCCCAATTAGGATTAAAATTAAAATTTTCGCGACAGTGACCCGAGCCAAGTGTACAATTTGGTGAACTTTTACAACTTAAACAAGGGCGGATTATTGAATAGAGCAGTTGGCTCGCGTCCAGTTGTCCACCTCGGGAGGCAGGGACGCATTCAGCCTGCGTTTTAAAGAATATCCTATTTTCATGTTATTAATCGAGCGTCGGTGGCTCAATGGTGTGGACTGTTGCCTTCCGATCTGGAGGTCGCGAGTTCAAATTCCGCCACGTACCAATGTGTTTTTGAATTTTCAAAATTGTATGTACGTTATCCGACGCTCTTACGGTGAAGGAGGATCGTGAGGAAACCTGTGCACGCCTGCGAAGAGATTCAAAGGTTGTGCGTGAAGAAGAAAAGCCGGCGTGGACGACTAAGGCCTATACACTCTATATGGGTAGGCTCGTGCCCCTCGATGGGGACGTATAAGCTGATGATGATGATGTTATTAATCGAACGGGATGATCAGTATGGTAAGTGATACGCCATGACAAATGCAGTTTTGAAGGAAATTTATACCAGCAAGGTTCTCAAATTTTCCGACAACGCCGCCCTACGCCTGTCACCTGAGACGACAGATGTTAGATTTTACCCCGTAATTGCCCTCATCACGAAACACAAAAGTGCAAAACACTCCTATTTTACGGGAAGATATCTAACACTGCGGTGGTACCTGCCGAGACTCACTATCGAGTCTACCACCTAGTTCATTGAATGTTTCTTTATCGATAAATACCTATGACAAACTCATAAATAATAAATTTTATTTTTGTCAAATTGAGTGCTTTTCATGACAGCAGATTGCTATGGTTTCTATGGTTTCAAATCTGTAGAGGAAAATGGGCGATTAAGTGGGAATCATTTAATATGTTGGCGATTTTCCGGGTTGTCTGGACGCACAGGTAATGCAGTGCTTATTTGCATATATGGAGTGCACGCCACTGAACACAGATGTCATTTTTTTTAATGCAAGGAAAGAAGACGTTGCTTCCTTATTCCGTGCCTGCCTACCTCGACCAACTTTTCCAGCGGGTATATTTTTAAACAGCTTAATTTGCCTTTTACATTTTTCAAGTTGGAAATCGAGTTACTTCTCAAATACGACTCAATTGTTTTAAAACGATTTACATAAGAAGTTAAGACGGGTGAAGTGATGCATTTCGTTTTACCTTTTCAACACATTATGCACTTAGATTATTATTTTATTTTGTAAAGGGCCACGTACCAATGTATTTTCGAAATTATATGTATAAGGTATTCTCCTCAGGGTGTGGGGATGAAAGGTCGAAACACGATGGTAAATGGTGTATATTAACAGTAAACACAAAACAGTACATAAGTTGCAGGAAAAGAGTAATATAAGACACATGGGATGGTCGTACGGAAAGTAATCTTCATCTTATCGTGTCGAAGGCACACATTCAAATTTTAATGGCCCAGAAAGCAGTCACAGCGACAGCATTATCTGACGCTGTCATTAGGTCCTCCCGCGTGCAGCTGGAAGGGCACGCCGGGCACGATGTCAGCTGGGTCATCGTTTGGGCCGAATCACAAAGGCAATCAATGTCCTGACCACCCAAAATACCCCATCTAGCCAAATTTTCCTTGCTGCAGCCAGTCCGCGTCCGAAGTCTATTCAGAGATCTTCAGATCGGCAACAACACCTCATGCCCAGGAGGTAAACTTTCCGAGAGGGGAAAAAGGGAACCGGAATACTTTTTTTATTAATAAAATTACATCTACAGACTCATGGTCCGTACTCTTTTTAGTTCAAGATTATTTTGTAAATTAATTATTATAATATTATGTTAGTGCTCCGCGCATGGGGCAAAAGAATTGGTTAAAGGGGGAATGGGATAACAGTCAGAATTAAAATAACTAAATATTTATATTAGGTAAAGTAGGGGGGTGAATAATATAAAATAAAGGGAATAAATAACATCATAAATACTCTCTCTCTCTCTGTTTTATATTTATATAATAATAGTAGCAATAACTCTTACATTATTTAAGTCTTATTCTTTCTCCTAAAAATATATTTACAATTACAACTTAAAATTAACCGGAATACTGGAACCAATCTAATAATACGGAAAGTAATAAGAGCGCGCCTTGCGACGATCGGCGGATTTCTCTTATTCGATTGGTGCGAGTAGTTACCCGTGGCGTAGGAGAGATGGCGGGAGTGAGAACCCCGTGCATATACGTCACAGTAGGCGCCGGTTCCGATTCAAGTGCTAACACTGCTAACTGCATGTATGCGTGTAACGCATATGTATGTACGTTTAACCGATTTTATTTTAAACCCCTCTAATGCCCTAGCAGTTTTAACTCACCTATAGGTATAACAGAGTAGTAAGTAGAGCACAGTTAATATATTCTATAATTAAAGTCAGCTTTAGCCTAAAGCAATTATTCCACGCAGACAAAGTCGCGCGCAATAGCTAGTATAATATTTTCGTATAAAAGAAAATACCTACATTAAGGTAACCAAAACCAGTAGCGAGAATATTGTCGTCCCATTGTCTGTGGATGGGTCGGATTTCTCTCTTTGTCCCTCCAACTGACTAATGACGCGATGTCAGATGATTTCAGGTTGAGCTACTCTTACTCCATTGTCTTCGGAAGCAATATGACCGGTTTTGCATATACAAAGAAGTTACATATTTATATCTTACAATGTGTCGGTTCTTTTTAGATTATGGGAAGTACGTACAAAATGACAATGTGTTTTGTTTTATATTCATATTTATTTTATTCAATGGTATGTGACAGTCGTTTTAGTCATCTGGGTAAATTGACTATCAGTGATAGTCTTTTTATCAAGTAGGATAAAAAATCTATTATATATTTATTTGATTAGTTTAAGGGCAAATCAAAATAAAAAGCATCATAATACCAGCCATATAGGTATGTACCATATGCTGAACAAAATTAATTAAAGGTAATTTAGCTAATACTGACATAAATATACGTATTATTTAAAATTATATGCCTCAATTTAATATCTATCTTAATATTATTCCTTCAAATAAGTTAATGTGAAAATTCAACTTAATGTACGTATAAGCATTCATATTTCCCATTCATCGAAATCTCATATCGAACGTTTCACTGGCTGAACCAAGCTTCATTGAATGAATGAAATTCATTCACAGTCATAAATCCAATAACATCCCTGCCAGCAGCGCGAGTGCCTTATACAATCTCGGACTAATATCGTATGCCACAATGTTCGAGCCAATTGACAGTAAACCTTATTCCGAACGCCTTTACCTCCAATTTGCAATAAATAATGCAAACGCCTGCAAGTTAACTTCGACATCATTCCCCAGACCGACGTATTGCCGTGGATATTTGGTAAGGCGCTTTCGGATTCGCTCGGAATTGCTGTGAATGCGGTGTGATGGAGCTTTGTGTCTGTTTGAATAACGATCGAATTTTTTGGCTTTTGTACTCAAAGTTAAGAGACACAAACATTGCTGGATCTTACCGTGCAATATCTGTTCAATGAAGCTGGGTCCATCGCTCCTTAGGTACTCATTTTATGCTTTAAAACCTTGTTTAAAACAGATAAATTATTTTAGGGGTTCCACGTAGTCCTCAGACTTCCTCATGCTCGGTTTATAGCAGTTTAGGGTCACAATCTACTAATTAACTTGACTTATCGACACCATTATGACCCTTTACAATACAACTGTTTTGTATTACGCTAAGTACCACAACTGTATTGGAAATAGTATAGTAGAATGAATTATTTAAGAGTGCTACCTATTAAAATCTATCATTAAACAGAACGAATGATTTCTAAATTTTACTACTAACTTTTATTTTACTTTTTATTTTACTATTAATTATCCAAAGTTAGCGAATGGGATTCCGCCATCTCTTGAAACACTGAAAAATTTTTAACATCGTCCTTTTCTGGTAAAAAAATGCTAACGTATCATTATAGTGATAGAAAGAAATAAGAAATAGATGACGGTAACTTTCCTGGTTCTTCTAACTTAAGAAAGAAAGAAAGAAATAATTATTATTTTTGCACATCGCAACACAAGCATAACAAAATTACAGTAAGAACACAAATGACAATTTCATTGTGCTACGACGTCCAAAGTAAATGGACCACTCAGCATGTGCCCTGGTCCGGTGATCGGACCCTGACGCTGATTTCCGTGAGCCCGAGTGAGTAGCGCACGGACAAGATCGCTCCAGATTTTTTTATATAATATTTTTACATAAATAATATGATATAAGTAACATATAACTTTACAATTACAATTAAATACTAATACTATTGAGATGCACCTAAATATAAATAATAATGAGAGAATATAATTACATAAACATCATAATAAAATACTTATATATGTGCTAACTTCTAGTAATGAGAAACCAATGACTAACCTCATGAGTAGTGTCGCGAAGAGCACGCCGAGCAGAGGCACCAAGGTGAGGAAGCACGCCAGGAACAGCGTCTGCACGTCCGTGAACCCTGAGAACACGGACAAGACTGCGCCAGGTCACATGCCCTTATACTCCAGTAACATTATCTAAACATACATCGTTTTAACTACAAATTCAATAATATGCTCGCCATAGGTCCCCCTGAGGTGCTGATCCAGCGGGTTATTATGTCGGTAACTACATATATGTCTTCCGACAAATATGGTATCCAAACTGGCGAAGTCTACTGATCAGCGCATTGATCCGGGGGTCGTGGGATTTTTGGTACCAAAATACTGGCGTATCATTATAGTAATGATGTTTTAAGAGATATGTTGAAACCCCGCTGAAGTCCTTTTTTAAGCAGCTTAAGGGTATAACCCTTAAAGCTCTACTTTGTACAATATTAAGTAAAAAACCAACTGAATTTTCTAAAAGGGGTAAATTAGATTCGTTACTCGCTCTCAGGGGTTGTATGTCGAGAACAAATTATATTACCCTTATTCCAACTAACCTTTTCAGTTCGAGCTACGTATATAAATAAAATAAATAAATCATTCGGACTCGCTCGCTTAGAAAAGTTGTATACTTAGCAAAAAGACTAAATATATACCTACTGTTAGATGTCAACATCATCCATGGAAAAAAAACATCAATGAGACACAATGTAGTGAAATTACCGGGTATAAGAGACCTAACATCTGTTGTCTCGGGTGACGGGCGCAGTGCGGCGTTGATGGAGGATAGTAACTGTCTATCAGTTAATGGTCTCATTTAATGCCGCTCTGTCATGGTCTGGCGTATCACTTACCATCAGGTGAGCGTCCAGACCGTCCTGTACACTTATATCATAAAAAAAAAGTTACATGAGTTTTCTTATTGTTCGCTTCTTTTCAATCAATAACAGTCCACTGCTGCACATAGCATTTATTTCGCATCAGATATCCCGGTCTTTTACTCTCCACCACCTTTGCAAGTCGTCGGTCCATCGGGCCAGAGGGCGTCCTACGCTACGCTTGCCAAGACGCCCACTCCAGAACTCGTCTGCTCCAACGGCCATCGGTTCTGCGACATACGTGTCCAGCTCATTGCCACTTCAACTTGCTGATACGAACTTTTGTTGGTAGCTTTAGTTTTCAACTTCAGTTATGGGCAAATCTTCCACAAATACTTTTGAGTACTGTAATCATTTTATTTACATTTTTTTAGACTATCAACACTTATCTCTAACCAATGCTTAGACGAAAACAACTGAGACGGTCCATCTGCAATAAAGTCTGTATATTATACAGCAGCCAGTGAATAAGCCAGGTTCACTATAAAATTCTTTTACTGAAATGCCATTCCTTTTATTTGGTGAAACATCCGGGGGCGCGCGCAGGGCTACCTGATGTTTGTTAACAGTGGGACAAACTATATCCGGAAAAACAGTCATGTTGATTCTAAACGATTATTTCTATGATAAGGTTAATATAAGAGCGTCGGTGGCTCATTGCTGTGGACTGTTGCATTCCAATCTGGAGGGTGGTTCAAATCCCACCTGGTACCAATGCCTTTTCGACGTTTCTCCGATGCTGTTACGGTAAAGGAAAACATCGTAAGAAAACCTGCACATACCTATGAAGAAATTCAAAGGCTGTTAGCTTTATTAGTATCCTTGTAGATTTGTGAGTATACTCCAATAGATTGAAAATTTTGTAATTGTACATTCTTTGTACACTTTTTCAACATTGCTGTTTAGATAATTAACTAAAATGTTTTTGTAATTACATATGTTTTGGACGATATATATGGCTGTGTCGCCCATAATTCGTTTATTGCTAACTTTAATCATCATAACTATAATATAAGAAACCGCCATCCCTAGCCGAGGTTTCGCAAGTGTTGTCCCACGGGTCAACGGAAGCTAGAAAATGCACCTTTCGCGTTGCACTTCTTACGCTGCATATTCTTAATGGGTTTCCTCCGCGTATTGCATTCATAAATGCTTAGACAATCTCCGGTATAGCAACCACTTTGAAATCGTGGCGGGTGTTGCATTTTAATAAGTATCTTTAATGGATACTGACTTTTTACAGATGGGGGAAATTTGTGTAGATTTTTAATAATGCTATTGAATAAATTTGAATAAATTGATTTCCTTCTCAATAGTTTAAGGTTTAGCGAATAAAATATACCAAATAACTCAAACACGGAATTCCATTAACATAATTATTTTTATGTGGGTACAGTTGCTATCAGATATATTTGAGCAGACTAGGTGGCCAAATACATCTGAGCAGTTTAAAATATCAATAAGTTCTATACAGCACAAGTTACCATTAATATCTAAACAACAACCGCTTCATTAATATCTGAGCAAGTGCTTGTCAATAACTTCTATACACACAACTTTTCAATAATATCTGAACAGTCAAAATGTCAAGTGTAACTAAGCAGATAAACCTGTGTTTGTCTGCTTAGTTACACTTGACATTTCTTAACTGCATGACATTAAAAGAACAAGCCAAAATCAATCACTACTGTGGGCGTATAATAATTATTGTAATAATACAAATTATAAGAATAAGTCACGTCAACAACTACGTCATTCGAGTATCCTCATTAAACCACTACTCGTCTATCTGCGCAAGTAGGGATGGTCAGTCTCAGCTCTGGCTTAGCTCGGTTTAGTTAAGAAAAATTCTGGATAATTGATCCGATACTGGATGAATTATTATTCAGTAACAGTTAATCACCTAGTGTGATAATAATTATTAAGTTCATCATCATCATCAGCTCATTATACGTCCCTATCTAGGGACACGCGCCTACCCGTATAGTGTGTTTAGGCCTTAGTGGTCTTCGATTGGCCGACTTCACGCACAACCTTCGATTTTTTTTACAATTAGCGTCAGCCAGAGTAGTGTCGCCCAAGGTATATTATTTAACAGCTAGATTCCGGAAAGTTGGAGCAAGTTCAAATTTTCAAGCAAGTTTAGATAAGCATCACCTCAAGAGGAGAGAGAGAGTGCCTGAAGGGACGCGTCCACACGGCTCACCATAGCCTCTTGACAAGACTGGATTCTTGGATCCTACCTCACTGGCCCTTGCACACGGTAGGTTTTTGTTCGTCATCTGCGTACCTAATAATACCGGGCATAAGCAGATCATTTATGTGCATCAAGAATTAGAATTGCGGATGGGACCGAACCCTGAGGAACACTGGCGTCGAAAGCCTGGTGGTCAGAACAGAAGCCATCAAAGACTGCTTTACTCAGGAACTCAGGGAATTTGTTATCCAGGTGCAAAGGCCATTAAGAATACCGAATGAAGGGAGCTTGCTTATAAGGCTATCGTGCCAAACTCTGTCAAATGCCTTAGATATATCGAGAGACACGGCAATAGCTTCACCGTGTCTCTCGATGGCCTCACTCCATCAGTGTGTGGCATAAGAAGGTCCCCAGTTGACTGGTCTCTTCGAAACGTCCATATAAATAACTATAATTTCGAAAATTTGAAAAGACATTGGTATTGGCAGGCATCGAACCAGCACCGTCCAGATTAAAGGGCAACAGTCCACACCAATGAGCCACTGACGCAATGCTTGCTTGTATTTGTAATCGCAATAGATACTTAGTGATGACAAGAGCAAAATCTTCAAACTTTTATAATCTGCCAGCATCATCTCATTTTTTAATACATGTATTATCCAAAAAGTTTTGAATAAAATTAATAGTTTATTACACAAATATTCGGACTACAATCTTCTTTAACAGTTTCGATATTTTAATCATTTTAGATACATTTGAAGTTTTGTAAGTGTTCAGATATTATTGAAAAGTTGTGTGTATAGAAGCTATTGACAAGCACTTGTTCAGATATTAATGAAGCGATTGTTGTTTAGATATTAATGGTAACTTGTACTGTATAGAACTTATTGATCTTTTAAACTGTTCAGATGTATTTGGTCAACTTGTCTGCTCATATATATGTGATGGCGACTGTACAATATTTTTTTACAAGATGAGTTTGAGCCAATAAGCACTAAGTGATATAAATTAAGTTTAAATATTATAGACGATTTAAATATGAGATTACCAAAGGTCGTGGAGCAAGCAGACGGAAGTAAACATAGAAGAAGTTAAGTATGGAGAAATATGATTGTAGCCGAAAAAAGAGGTAATAATTTCACTTGCTTAGTTACCGCCTTCCCGAAAAACAGGATTGTTATACACTCTTATTTCATAGCTCTTATTTCAGTGGGTTGACATTTGGCATTGCAGTGGATAGTTAAATTACATTCGCCTAAAATTAATTCTTACTTCTCATTTGATATGAACATGTTTGAACTAAACTTGTCGATACAAATCCAACAAACAAACATCGCAGCATCACATTTCCCAACGACACAAGTTAAGATTAGTTCCGTTGAGAGTTAATGTATTATTCATTAGTTCCACGCCAACATCCTCTGCTAACAGTGACAGTTATTGGCAAATACCTTCGGGACCTGTTTAGTTTCACACTGTACTAACATTCAGCAATAAACTGCGAAATAACGTTATAATTATCGACATATCGTACCTAGACCTTAATTTTTTGTATCACGAAAAATAAAAGTGCATCTATTTTGATGACTTAATACAATATCGTCATAGTGTTCTTTTGTATGGAATTTTGCTGATGGCCGCAGATGGCCTTTTTAGGCGGATTGCCTAAGGCTAAAACTACTGAGGGGTCTTTCAACTATTAGTCACTTCAAAACACTGTTTCTATAATGATATAATATCATTGCTATAATTTTTAGTGCACAAAATACATAAATATTACTAAAATATATGCAATTATTAATTGTAGAAATATTTTACGGGTTGCATACATATTACGCAACGTAACACCACAAAAACATTGCGAATAACCAATTCCGCAATCTCGAAAGCAATCCCTCCCAGATACGATCCCAGGCGTCCACCGGACGGGACCCAATCGCATAAATTTACAAGGGAAACGCTAATTTGACAAAAAAAGCCTTTACGAGAACACAATGTGACATTTTAAGGGATTTCTCGTAGGGTCACCTAAGTCTATTATAAATTAATAAATATTCACTGACATTCACACAGTGCCATTTAGCCGCAAATTTGCCTGTAATATGAACATACTTATATACATTTCTTTGTAAATACATACATAGAAACCACCAAGACCAATAATAACAGACATGTTCATGCACACAAATGTTTTGTACTGCCCGAGGATCGAACCCGGGACCGTTTGTGTAAGTAATCGCTCGCAACAATCCTAAATCTACACTACAAGAGTCGTCAATTATGCACATAAAGAAACTGTCCAACGGCGAATTCTTTGCTTAGTAGAGGCTCTTTAAGCTGATTAATATGGGTTCGATGAACGATACTTTATAATACTTATGTGCAAGAGACAAAGTTCGAAGATAAAGCTCGTTGTATTATTAGTAATACAGTTCCAAATGTTAAATCTATACTAATATATAAAGCTGAAGAGTTTGTTTGTTTGCTTGTTTGTTTGAACGCGCTAATCTCAGGAACTACTGGTTCGATTTGAAAAATTCTTTCAGTGTTAGATAGCTTATTTATCGAGGAAGGCTATAGGCTATATATCATCACGCTACGAGCAATAGAAGGGGAGCAGCAATGAAGAATGTTTCAATATCGGGGGTATTTTTTCATACTTGGAGCTTCCGCTGCGTACGCTGAGTAAACGGTTAAAGTTACACAAAAGTCATGTATGAGAGTATTGTTCTCCTTTTAAAGGTCTACAAAAAAGTCCGCAAGAGCATATGTCTACCTTTTAAGGTAAGCTCACTATAACATATTTTTTGCTAATAAAAATTCTGAAATTGACCCCGAAACCTTTAAAGTTGGAGGGAGGGGAAATCCTATGTATAGTGATAAATGAAAGTACCGTGTTATCCCGAATTTAATGCGAGCGAAGCCGCGGGCAAAAAGCTAGTTATATGCGTTAATTTTACTAGCTACAATGCCCACGCAAATCACCTTTTTCACTGCACGATATCTGGCACGTGATACCTTCCTAGGCGACTCAGTACCGAGTCAACCACCTAATATAAAATCATCATCAGCTCATTAAACGTCCCCACCGAGGGGCACGAGCCTACATGACCTTTGAATCTCTTGCAGGCGTGCATGAAGGTTTCCTCACGATGTTTTTCTTCACCGTAAAAGCGTCGGATAACGTACATATAATTTCGAAAATTCGAAAACACATTGGTACGTGGCGGGATTTGAACCTAAGCCCTTCCGGTAGGAGGGCAACAGTCCACACCATTGAGCCACCGACGCTCTATATAAAATACATCTTCCCAAACTATCTCTTGGTACAAAACCGCACTGAGTTCACTGAAACTCAGTATAATAAATTGAATATGCTGGCGGGTGTTTTGGTAGCCCTAGTCGGTTCGTCGGTGCTCGCCTGCAGGGTATCCCATTTTAACATATAACCGTTAACACAGATTAATCAGTTGCTTGCCGTATTACGGCGGACACGGCCTATTTTCCCGTTCAATTGTGTGTTAAATTGGAACAGGTATCGTTACGTGACCATACATGAATTAAAACATTCATTTTCCTATATGATAAACGTTTAATATGTAAAAAAAGTAATAAACGTTGTCTTATGATCTGTGGTGTTTCTGTATTACGAATTCCCGCCCAAATTTGACAGTCGTCATTTTTTTCATATCTTAACTCACGCGTTTTGTACATTTGCCAATGCCAAATGAGTTGGAGTTTTAAAGCCTTTTATGTCGAATAATAGGGATAGTGACAGTTTTTTTTCTGCTATGATATCGATAGACCGCTTAATAATAGAAATATTGGTAAAAAAATTACTTCGTTAACATTAAAACTCACAGGGGTTTTACAATTCTAAAAACACATTAATGGACTTTCCCAAAAACGCTTCATACAAATGGCTACTTACATAATTATGACGTCACGCCTTAGTAGTTAGTATGCATAGTTTATGAATTTTGTACTACAACTATATTAAATGTTGCGTTTATTAAAATGGTTTCGTGGTTCCTTTGGTTCAAATTTTTTTAACAATTAATTATCTTAAAAAATGGACTTGCCCACCTACTTTCAGGACCCAGTCATCATGCCTTTTGTGTGGTTACGTTGAAAATACTTTTTTCAATAATATGTAAAAAATATATTTAAAAAGTACCTTCGCCCTATGGAACGTTTTCCGGCCTTAGTTTGATGGTGCTTTTTAAATTTTGACAAGCGCCATTGAAAAAAGAAAACAAGTTTAAGTGTCAAGTAGATAGTTAATTTGTGTTTCTTGGAGTACTTACTTGAAAATAATAACTAACTGAGTACCTTCTAGCGTCGGTGCCTCAATGGTGTGGACTGTCGCCTTCCTACCGGGAGGGCTGAGGTTCAAATCCCGACACGTACCAATGTGTTTTCGAATTTTCGAAAATATATGTACGTTATCCGATGCTCTTACGGTGAAGGAAAACATCGTGAGGAAACCTTCATGCACGCCTGCGTAGAGATTTGAAGGTTGTGTGTGAAGTCGTCCAATCCGCACTGGGCCCGCGTGGACGACTAAGGCCTAATCACCCTATACGGGTAGGCTCGTGCCCCTCGTGGGACGATTAATGAGCTGATGATGATGAGTACCTTCTTATGGCAGTGACACCAATTTAATATCTTACTACACATAAGAAACATGTAAATGAAATGTTGGAAATTTACAATTTGTTCGAACAAAGATGCTCTATTATTATGTTAGTATGTATATAGAGATCTTTGTGAAATTTTCAGTTCGCTTTGCTTATTATTAATACAAGGTGGAGCAAGCACCAGAAAAGGAAAACATTTATTTCACGCAATATAATCCTTAATCCCATATTGCACGTAAAAAGGTCTCTCGACATTATTCAGCGACACAAAGAGTCACGACACTCTTTTTGTAAAGGCCTTATTATTAGAATACCTTTACATTAAACACGGAGCTGTAACCTTAATACGTAAATACAACCTTTGTTAAAATATTGGATTGTATTCGCGTACCGGATTTGCTAAAACAGTCGTGTAGCTCATAGGCAGTAGACTTTTGGTAAGTTAACGAATATCGTTTAGGAATATTCAATGATCGATTTGGGTATAATACTTGCATCATGCTTCGCCAAATGCCTACAATTATGTATGCGTTTGGCAGAACACTAAGTATATATGCGTGGGCTGAAATCTTAATCGATTTCAATTAATACCTAATATTCCCATTGGCATTTGCAATTTTAAAAAATCTTCTTACGGTGTTTTTAGAACCTATAGGTACCTTCCAATCGTTCATTGAATATAGCAAATCATGACATATTATTATGGAATAAAATCATTTTGTGTTTTGACCCAAGCCGGCCACTCGACGATATACCAACTAGACAAGTGAGACAGGTAGATCTCCACTAATACTTTGACTTCCGATCCAGAATAGGCCTCGACAAGCTGTGGAGCTTACACCTACTAATTTCATTACCGTTCTAGCGGATCCAAAGCACACCCAAAGATTCATCACTGTAAATTCTTGGATTTTCCTGAGCTTTAAACCTCCAAGAATCGAGACAATAGAAAATCTGTTGCTGTGTTTGTTAAAACAGTGGAGAAACCAATAAAACCTAGGTAATTTGATACTCACTTGTATCAGGTGCAACGTCGTTGTCCACCTCGTGCCCAGTAATGTTGGCGAGGTACGCGCTCTTGTTGTCGAAGCCCATCGGCTTCATCACCTCCACCAGTTCCACGTAATCCACTTTCCTCAGCAAATCACTACTGTTCTTACCACCGTCCTTCATATGAGCAGTCCTGTTCACATCACTCTCATTTATCTTAGCCGCGATCAAGAATTCAAACCGAGGCATGTCCTCCGCGAACTCTGACTCTCTCCTGAACATAAGATCCGTCAAGGAGTCCTCTCGGTCAGTCTCCGAATTGATCATTTCGTGTAGACTAGGACTTGATATGTTCATCCTCTTCTCGTTTGCATCCGCATCGTTTTTGAGAACACCTTTCTTCTTACTTTCCGACATGTTTTCATCTCTGTCTTGTTCAGCATTCACTAATGTCTCCATATCCTCTGCGGCTTCTTTATTTGCAGCTGCGTGATTCTCATCGTCAGTTGCAACCACAAGAGTGTCAGTATCTGTTTCAACTGGTATATTGAACGTGCTGTTCCCGTTAGGAAAACTTAGCACTATATCGGTTGTGTTACCGTTAGGATAAGGTCTCGCTTGGACTATGTCCGCGGCTAACAGAGAGTTTAATAGATAAAACATAAGTTTAAGTTTAACGTTCGTCATTTTTTCCGTCTTTAAGATTTCATCTTCGAAGTTTTACTTCGCAATGTTGCAGCGTCATCACAATCCAGCTGAGTCTGTCCTGCGAACAAAGGGAACTGTTAATTAATAGAATTTTGATGAAACTTTTCACTAAAGATACCGTTATTCAATTCGCTACTCTCATTGTTTGAAAATAAAGTCGTTCTTTGTAATGATTAAATAAAGTCTTTTAGCGCTGAATGAAGAGTTTACTAAGCGCGTAATTAAATTAATTTAGACTGATCATGAAGGTTTGGCAGATCTGCAAAACGTTATTGTTTACTTGCTGGTTAAAGCAATAGAGCTAATACAGTAATTATTACTTTAAAGATATTTCTAACTGAATCGTTGCCGAAAACTACCCTTCAATTACATTTATCTTTTCGTAGAGGTATAGTCATCATCATCAGCTCATTAAACGTCCCCACCGAGGGGCACGAGCCTACCCGTATAGGGTGATTAAGCCGTAGTCGTCCACGCGGGCCCAGTGCGGATTGGACGACTTCAAACACAACCTTCGAATCTCTTCGCAGGCGTGAAGGTTTCCTCACGATGTTTTCCTTCACCGTAAGAGCGTCGGATAACGTACATATATTTTCGAAAATTCGAAAACACATTGGTACGTGTCGGGATTTGAACCTCAGCCCTCCCGGTAGGAAGGTGACAGTCCACACCATTGAGCCACCGACGCTCTCAGACGAGGTATAGTCATTATCACTTAAAATATATTTTTAACTAAATCGCTGCCGTAGTCTCTTGTATTAAAGCTATTGAAATCACAAAATCATCAAAAACTTTTAATCAAATAAAATAAAAATATAATTTTTATTCTTATTTTCGCACATAAATAAATTTAGTTTATAACTATAAAATATTGAATCAAATAACAATAGAAATGACAGGTAGGTAGTCTAGGCCCAAATACAATTGTTTTAATAATTTGAACCTAAGGTGACTCCTTATCTCTCCTACTTGCCGTGCCCTACAGGGTCCATAAATGTACTTATCTTTATCGCTTTAACATCATTGTTACTTATGGCGTGCAATGAATATATGAATATCCTCCGGGCATCTCGATACTGAGTCGTCTAGGCAGGTACCACCGCAATGCCAGATATCATCCCGTGAAACAGGAGTGTTATGCACTTTTGTGTTTCGGGATGAGGGCACTGTAGCTAGTGAAATTACCGGGTATAAGAGACCTAACATCTGTTGTCTCGGGCGACGGGCGCAGTGCGACATTGATGGAGGATAATAACTGTCAATCAGTTGTTGGTCTCCTTTAATACCGCTCTGTCATGGTCTGGTGTATCACTTACCATCAGGCCATTGAGCGTCCAGACCGTCCTGTACACTTACAACATAAAAAAAAACTTCGAGAAGTGGTGGCATAACAAATATTCTTATAAACTTCAAGTACTATTATAATCTAGAACATTCCACACAAAGCGTATCTGTTAACACGGTTCAATGCAACAAATGAGAACTTTCCTTTGTCATCACGTCACAGGAAGAAGGCGGTTGACAAATGACACGCTCCATGAGGCATTGTTACACAGACACTGAGTGACGTCACGGATGACATTGTGACGTAACCGGCCGCCTTCGCGTCTACAAGCTACGATGATAAAAAAAATAAAATAATGTTGAGTAAAATTTTCATCGTCAGCTCATTAAACGTCCCAACCGAGGGTACCCTAAAGGGTAAGTATAGGCCTTAGTCGTCCACGCGGGCCCAGTGCGGATTGGCCGACTTCATGCACAACCTTTGAATCTTCGCAGGCGTGCGCAGGTTTCATCACGATGTTTTCCTTCACCGTAATAGCGTCGTATAACGTACATAATAATTTTAAAAAATCGAAATCACATTGCTTCGTGGCGGAATTTGAAACTGCGCCCTCCCGATCGGAAGGCACCAGTCCACACCATTGAGTCACCGACTTTCTTCTATTTTATTCGTTTTTTTATTATTCTCGATGGGTTTACGTTTGGCCTCAGTCTTGCCTGATGGTAAGCGATGACGAGGCCTATGATAGAAGACGTTTACCCAGAAAATGCCTATTCACTCTGGCCTTGAATACACTGAGGTTATAAACCTCTGGAAACACAGAAGCAGGAAGAGCGTTAAGGTCATTTTCGTATTTTATTCGTTAAGTATTAGCTTTTGAGCTTAAAGAATCGTCTCGGTGCTGAACGAATGACTCCAATAATGATTTCCACGTCGACCGATCCCTTGCAGTTCGCGTCGATATCTAACGGCCACCCGCCACCTCAACCAGGTCATCAGTCCATCTGGTTGGGGGTCGGCTTACGCTTTTTTGCTCGTTACGGGTCATCAGTTCTACGCTCTATGTACACACTGCTACCTTAACATACTCAATGGGGGCTACATCGGTCACTCAAGTTTTACAGATGTCTTCTTCTTCTTTCTAGCAAACACCTAACATCCTCTCCATAGTCCTTTTGTTTTGTTTTGTTTATAAACTAATATCTTTATTCAAATTAATTTTACAGATACTTTTAATATAATAATAATAATAAACATTTATTTCAGACCAATTTCGATCCATAATTGTGTTAGTAACATTGAACTTATAGATATGGTTAGTACTTACAATTATAAAAAAACTGTCAGTAAAAGAACCTGTTCCTGGATCCTTGCAAATGTATTTGAACCCAGTGCTCAAAGATGGAACAAGATGGCTGGTCCTTGATTACCTTCAAGATGCTGTTGGTGCTCTCCCGAATCCTAGCAAGCATTGAAGCAGTTCGCTTTCGTATGATAGCGTGAAAGCTATCCACACGAGCTTCAGCGAACATGGATGATGCACTGCAGAATCGAGGCAGCCCCATCAGCATCCTGAAGGCGTTATTACTGCACACGAAGTGCGTTGAAGGTCTTCAGCGAGTAGTTACACCACAGGCTGCACGTGTAAAATGTTTGGCAAAATGCTTTAAAGAGGGAAACCTTAACTTTTCTTGTACACCTAGCAAACCTGCGCGCAAGCATGTTGCTTCGGACCGCCAACGCTCTCCTCTCGCGTTCTATATCACAGTTATCACAAAGATTTTCAGTAACAATGTGTCCAAGGTATTTAAACTGAGTTACTTTCTCCAGTCCTACATTGAGAAGTTTTACAGGAGGCACTGGAATAGGTTTCTTAGTACCAGCTCGAAACACCATAAATTCACTTTTTTTTACATTATATAGAAGACTTAAACGGCATACTTTTCACATATTGACAACAACCTTGACAAACCATTGGCCGTTGGGCACAACAACACCATATCGTCTGCGTAACTGATACTGTTGACCATATGACCGTCAATCGAGCATCCTACCCTGGTGCTGCTGAGCCCATCGATTAAGTCATTTACATAAAGGCTAAAAAGCGCGGGAGATGATAGCCCTCCCTGTCTCACTCCACATTCAAGACTATACTCATCTGACAGGGCTCCAGACCACCTGACCTGGTTAATCTGGTTACTATACCAGTACTGAAAGGTAGAGATTAATTCAGATGGTAATGCTATGTCAGATAATTTTGACCATAATAACTTATAATTAACCAGGTCAAATGCCCTAGAAAGATCTAAGAAAGCAGCATAAACGGGCGTCCTTCTCCGAGTATAGTACCCGACGGTGTGCTTCAGCGAAAACACAGCACTTTCTGTTGACAGACCCGACCGGAACCCGAATTGTGCATCATTCAGCTTAAGATGGTGACTAAGTCGTCGCTCAAGCACCCCGTCTAGAACCTTAGCCAGTATAGTGGCCAACGAAATAGGCCTATAATTTCCCTTATCGGATATGTCACCAGTCTTATTTTTAACAATCGGAACCACAATAGTTCTCATTAATTCGGGTGGTAGGTAAGAGTGCCTAATACAAAACGTGTACAGTAATGACAGAACCCTAGAGAGATGAGACCCAGCTGCAGGTGTTCAATACTGAGGTCGTCATGCCCTGGTGATTTACCCCTGCTCAACCTTTTCAACATCACTGTTACTTCACTAGGAGTGATGTGGACAGGGACACCTGGCAAGTCGCCCTCAGTACACCGAACTTCAACTCCAGCCGACCGGAG
Source organism: Leucinodes orbonalis (assembly GCA_019425675.1). Taxonomy (NCBI): domain Eukaryota; kingdom Metazoa; phylum Arthropoda; class Insecta; order Lepidoptera; family Crambidae; genus Leucinodes; species Leucinodes orbonalis. The sequence continues at coordinate 133,359 of PQWD01007478.1, forward strand.
AACAGGTTGCACGGAAAAATGACTTTTAAACATATTGGCAATCTCCTCAGGTTCACTGACTCCGTTCACACTCACCGGGACAGCCGGTTTCGGACTCAATTTTTTTGTGCTCTTCCAGAACTTGGAAAAGTTTTTATCATCGTATTGTGATGCCAATAAATCCATTTTAATTTGCTCTTTTTTTCTTTGACATGTTTTTAACTTTGACTTGAATAATCTCCTAGATTCCCACATAGCCTGATACAAAGGTCCAGATCGCGGTCTTTTATGGCAGACCCAGTCCAAATAAGCCTGCCTCGCTTGGCGTGGGCTACCTTTACAAATCTCTCAAATTTAAATCGTCAATTGTTTTTTTATGACTCTACCAATAACAAAAAAATACAAAGATGGCGGAAACACATCTGTCCATTCAGCTGCTAACCTCAAATATTTACTTGAAAACAACAACGGGGAAAAGTCGTTTCGAGATACTTAAGTTCGTTTGATTTACGACATGTCATCTAACAGGGTCCTGGTGGAGATAACAAACATTCTGGTCGCCCTTTTACTGAGAGACGGTCACTTGACAATATTTTTTATATAAAAAATTGGCTAATTGCGGGTCGGACTCGCCCGTGGAGGGTTCCGCAGCAGCAAGTAACATAAAATAAAATAATTGTCATTTAAGCTGTACTTTATTATGAGAAAATAAACTACAGACCAGATATCGTTCAAACTGAATTTCGTTGTTGTATTTGTCTGTCCGTCCGTATATCCCTTTTCTCCTCCGAAACTATTAGCACTACACTAAACTTTGTAAGTATATGTATTCTGTGAAGCGCTATAAGTTTTTGACAAGAAACTTGAAAATATGGGGTTCCCCATACATAGAACTGAAACTAAATTTTTTAAAAGTTATATGATACTTATTTAAATACAAAATAAGCGAAGCATTTCATATTGTACCAGACTTAGTTGCATCATTCGACCCTGTAATGAACCGTTATCAACTTAGAATCTCAAGTTCCTACTGCAGCACCCTCTATCGACCTAAGCGTTTCTTCACATTTCAACGCTCTCGCTCTAACAGCTCGCTGTGACCGAGATAGTTGCAAGATTAGACACGTAAGATAAACGGGGTAGGTAGCTCTTAATAAGCGATAGTCAAAGTATAATGTGCAAGGCTAAAGTTTTAAGTTTAATATCACATATAAGATGACCTGTGTGGTGTATTGAATACATAGTAATGATTGTTGTCAAAAATTTTAATTCTTTATTTTTTTTTTATATATTTTTTTACTTTTACCACAATTAAATAGTATAATTGTGTAACAATGAATTACAATTATAGTTTAAAAAGCAAAATATCAAGCAAACTATGTTTGAGTAACCAAAAATAAATAAGTATAGATATTTGATGCACATAAGGAAATAAAAATATTGTTCTTTAATTAAATAAAATCTTGCCTTTTACCTATATTTTGCTTTTAATATTATAAAAAAAAGTATTTTTTACAAAAAAAGTACCTGTAAAATATGACAATACTTCTTTCTCTTTTAAGATATTTTTTATCTGTGGTAGGCACTTACCAACCAGTACCTACGTTATTTGCTTATTTTACAAATTGAGTGGCACTCCAGTTCTACCGCGTAATTAGTCTAAACACAGACGTGTAATTAATTTATCTAAAACAAGTGCCGATCAAAGTCTTGTCGCATAAAGTGCTCGGTAACACAATAAGCTTTAATTTAGAAAATTTATTTCCCTAGAGCTACATGATTTCGCTAAATATCATTCTCGGGAAGTTTATCGAAGAGTTACTCATCAAACATATTTTTTACTGCTGTTATGGTCTAGTGCGCTGAGCGTTGGGTTTTGATCCGGAGGTTGTGGCTTTTAATCTCGCGGGAAGACCTTTATTTTAATTAGGATGTTTATTTAATTATCTCACAGGCCCGAAGTGCATCCTGCCAAACAATAAACTAGGTCTTCCGGAAGCACTCAAAGAGTAGAGTCCTGCCAACTCCCAAATGATCATTTAATACTGTTAATGTACTCACTGTCATATAAGCTTTACTGTAAAACAAAAAAAAATAAGCCGCCTTCGTATTTATTATATTATGTTTCTTAATTATGTATAAGGTTGCCTACAAAACATTGCTTATTTATTCTTATTAGCAATGATATTATGTATATATAAAGGTAGATACGCCACCCGTGCCTCAAAAACGAACCGCCAAAGAGAATACAGTTGCTCTTTGTTTTGAGCATATCACAAATCGATACTTACTACATCACTGCTTATCAGCAATAAGGGCGTCAAATTACTTCTAAATGTTTCAATGTTGTAAGTTAAATTATTTTTTGTTGTGAAATTGTACAATAAAGCATTACACATCTATTTTAAGCCAAATTCTTCCATTACCCTCTTATCTAGATTTTTTTGCAAAAGGCAAAAAATAATTGTTATGGCACAAATTAGATTCGACGACAGTTCGCTAATCCAGCGATAGATTTCCCAAGAGCAAACGATTGTTTTACAGCGACTTGAAAATTGGCTGCGACGCGCTGAGAAAACTAAAATTTATCGTTACTGCGAAAAGGTGAAATATTTTCATTTGGCAGAGACACACACGCCAACCTCCCACACATGTGTATTAAGTATATAAGAGAAGTTGTAAGTTATTTGACAGGCGTCAAAAGATTTTCTGTCCTAAAAATGCTGAAATTATCATTACATGAAGCCGTTTTTTATTAGCTCGTCTAAAAAAAAGGTCATCGTGACCGATGAAATAGCAAAAAAGTACTGGTTATCATGTGAAATCTTCATAATTTGGTAATATTTTCAAGACAATGAACTTACCACCAGGTGAGCCATCTGACCGTCCTATTAACTTAATGTTATAAAAAATGTCTCCCGGTCCCGACATTACATTTAATAATAATAAATAAATATCCACTGACATTCACACAGCGCCATCTAGTCCCAAGTTAAGCGTGAAGCCTGTATTATGGGTACTAAACAACGGATAAATATACATATATATATATTTTTTGTAAATACATACATATTTTACATAGGAAATACCCAGACCAATACAAACCGACATGTCCATGCTCAAATGTTTGTACTGCCCGGGTATCGAACCCGGAACCCTTGGTGTAGCGGCGGACGTCTCCACCATTACACCAAATGGGTCGTCAAATTTTGTTTCTTTGGTAAAACTGTAGGTCCCACTGCAGGGCACAACCCTTCCCGCACAGCATACTCATAGAGAATATGTCAAAAATGGGATAACCTAACGGGAGAAGGTATACAAAATTTGGTAAACAAAACTCACACTAAGCGGGTGTTCGGGGATATTTTTTTCTCTCCGTAGAAATGCGATCCTTCAAGCTTGCCCCGGGCGTACAGGAAAATCCTTTTTACTCGGCTTTGAGACAGGACCCAAGTGTGACTATACCTAACTTATTTACCAATCGTGAGAAATTCTTAAAATCGGTTTTGGAATATGTCACTCTTTCACATAATTTAAACATGAAATATTTGGTCACAACAATCTGGGCCTAGTACAATGTAACTATAAATGTAATTAAAACTAAGCTAAAGGCAAAACACGTATGCTATCTAAAAATTGGAAAAAAATTACATCTAATACATTAGAAAAAAGAAAGAAATAATTTATTATTTTTGCACATCGCAACACAAGCATAACAAAATTACAGTAAGAACACACTAAATGACAATTTCATTGTGCTACGACGTCCAAAGTAAATGGAGCCACTCAGCATGTGCCGTGGTCCGGTGATTGGACCCTGACGCTGATTTTCCGTGAGCCCGAGTGAGTAGACGCACGGACAAGATCGCTCCAGATTTTTTTTATATAATATTATTATAGGTTTATTGATCTGTTTTGGAATTTATTATTCTAGTACAATGATGTAAAAAGTATGGATTCGTGATATGCTCACAAAACAATCAAAAAAAGTGTTCCGAATGCAGCGACAGCACACATACACATATTTAAAATGAGCGTACATTTTCCTAAACAAAAGAGAACAAACTGTACTCTCTTCGTACAGTTTTTTCTCTTTTGTTTAGGTTTGTTGTTTACGTTATATATACAGAATAGCATTGTTCTAGTACTCTATTCTAAACAACGTCAAACAGATTCTCAAAGGCCAAGGTATATTTGTTCTGAGTCGGTTTGATCATTTCGGGCAGCGCAGCATAGCTTGTGTTTTTGTGTAAAAATGATAAACTATTTCCTTTCTCCTTTTTTGACGTCTGCAAGAAGCCTCCCCTTGTGACCGATAGTATTTCACATTTTCAAGCAAGTTAGCAGAAGGAGCGTGAATTACTCATGATTATCATTAATGATTCGGATCGGATATGGTATCAAAATGTTGGTGCTTAGATATTTATTTACACAGCACCATCTGGCCTCAATTCAGTTTGTAGTATGAGTACTTAACAGCGGATATAGGTATAAACATACTTCATCCATTAATTTATCCATTTAGCCTAGCAATTCAGCGCAGCAACGTGACCAGCCTCTTGGGCACCTTTCCACATGATGGCGACAACTACCAGATATTTTATTTATAGGAGTATTCCCTATGAATAAAATATCTTTTTGTATTTATTTACGTTTTTTAGGCTTTTTATTAATTTATTAAACATACTTCATCCATTAATTTCAAATTCCCATATCATTCAACCAAAGACGTCTGTTTTGAAAGTGCTCTTAACTGAGAGCCGAAGCATTCTGAAATGGTAACAATAAAAGCTACAAAGTGCACATTACAGTTTGCCTGTAGAGCACATGCGCAACGTAGATAACATGTAAGGGAGATTGGAGTGATAAGAGTGCTCGTTGGAAGGAATGAAACGTACATGGCTCTATTACTACTACTAACTAAATAACACTCAGACTTGGAAGTTTGGATTTTAAATATGTGATTATTTTTTACTAGACGACGAAAATTTCAGCGTTCGGGTCTTATCCTAAAGTTCTTAAATTGGGGCCTGAATGTAGGAAAATGGTTCCAGTAATAGACGGTATGGTAGTGTCTGCTTCGCGCTCAACTTGGCGGGGACACTGCCGTGCCCCAGATTACGAGTAGCTAAACATGAAACACGTGAACATACAGTGTCATTATTTTACAATTAATGAATTCATACCCTAGATCTCAGACTAAGGAAATGGTTCAGAGCCCTATTCATACCGTAGACGAAGTATTTAATCAACGATTCATGCAGGTGGCGTTTCGTTTAAACGTCAACCAGCACAGCACCATTCTAAGCTGTCACAGATAAGACAAATAAGTTGTGCAATAACAAAACGTTCGCGCGTGAGATGTGGAAATCATATGGATTATTGTTATCTGTGCCTCTTGCAGAAACATTTATGTGATTGATGGCCCATTTCCGTAGCCGGTAACGTATATTTAAAACAAATATTGTCCTTTGGTATATCTTTATAAATAACGTCTTGGAAACCATAGATTAGTAATATGTGAATATGGACCTATCTTTTCTGGTTGATTTCAATGTATGTATTATTAAACATCAATTTATTTTACCTTTTATATAACAATTAAAACTTAAGTCTTACAAAAAGATTTCCCGCGCGTATTCCAAACGTCAAGCGCCAAATTAGTGACGTCACACAATTCTTTAATTGAAAACAGATGGTCATTGTTGATGGATTCTGTTCCATCTCATAGTATTATAAAAAAATACGGGAGTATTAAAAAAAACATATATTATTTTATACTTTTTAATTATAGTATTAACAACACTTAAAGAATTTTGATGGGTTTTTGGTCCATGGAACTCATAAAGAGCACATGATTGGAACGTAAAAGTAAATTGCGATAGGTATAATAATATTAAGATTCCCGACGAAACCCTTATCACAGTGACATCGGCGTGGCAACGCATTAAACGTGTAAAATATTGCTTATTGAATACTTGCGAAGTATATTAAGTACGAGACGATTTTGTTACAAACGAATAAAGCGGCACCACCATTTTTTTTTCGAACTGACTACTGCTGTGGCCGCATATGGCCTTTACAGCTTCACCAGGCAATTCAGGCCACCACCCACGATGCATACCCTCTGTTCTAAATTTCACAGTCCACTGCTGGACATAGATCCCCCCACAGTGAGCCAGTCATCCCATTTTCCTCATCCAAACTTTTTTATTTTCGGAATGACTTATCCACAGATTTCCCAATACAAGATGTCTGTGGACTTATCTGTGTTGGCCACAGTTGGCCTTTACAGCTTCCCCGGGCGCGTGGCGAGCGCAGATGGCTCTCAGCCTTTAACATTTACACAACGAGCCTAAGCGCGTCACAGAGGGGCTCGAAACTCGGCTTAGGGCGTTCCAGAGAGGGGAAAACCTAGTATATATATTTGCGGGGAGAAGCGGCCCGGCACACGGCCGGTTACACGAATAGGGAATTAGCGAACCTACGGGGAATCGCGACTTAGGCCCCCGCCGGGGACGGAACCTCGGTTGTCGGTTTGTTTTCATCCTGACTCCACCAAGCTTTCGCAAGTTCTCGGTCAATCGAGCCGCGACGCGGAGACGTCACCGCGCCTATTTTCTGCAAACTGCGAATTTCAATTTGCGATTTAATGAATGCAAACACTTTGGTTTTCGCGCTGCGTGAACAACTGGATAATGTTTGCGCTGACCTACTTTTGAATGTATACAAAAGGGTTTTTTTATTAATAAAATTACATCTACAGACTCATGGTCCGTACTCTTTTTAGTTTAAGATTATTGGAATTATAATTATTATAATATTATGTTAGTGCTCCGCGCATGGGACAAAAGAATTGGTTAAAGGGGGAATGGGATAACAGTCAGAATTAAAGTAACTAAATATTTACATTAGGTAAAGTAGGGGGGTATGTAAGTTTTGTAAATTGTTTTCAATCATAACTGTAAATTGGCCACACAGTGATACAGTGATCCAATAACTAGTTCTTTAGACAGTCTAAACTAGTATTACTCAATCGTTGCGTAAGTAACGTTAAGATACCTAAGTATTTAATTATTTTCGAACTTATATGTACGTTTATCCGACGTTCTTACAGTGAAGGAAAACATCGTGAGGAAACAAGCGGACGCCTGCGAAGAGATTCAAAGGTTGTGAGTTAAGTCGTCCAATCCGCACTGGGCCCGCGTGGACAACTAAGGCCTATATACGTGTAGGCTCACGCCCCACGGTAGGCACGTTTAGTCAGCTTAGATGAGAATGACCTAATTAAGAGAACAATGTTATACTGGCTGTTGAGTTACGGTATTAGGTAATTATAGTAAGGAGAGTAACAGATAGTGGAGTGTCTTATTAGTTTGGCCCGCAATTTAACTCTATGTAAGGTTTGGAAATAAAACAACTGTATCCTGTTAATATAAGTATGTATACACGATACTTGAATACCTGTTTGTTAATTTTGGTGAGATTTTATTATTCATCATTATTCATTTTTAGTCAATTTTGCTGCAACGAAATGTTAAAAGTATTTTGAAAATGTTTGGGAAACAGATATATCTAGTTTGGTGAATTAACTAAATGACTACTTATGAGAAAAAACTGTTTTAAGTAAAAACTGGTAACGTTAAATCACTAGTTATGTAAAATTACGAAGTATTATGAAATAATTAGTTCCGTGAAATAATTAGTTGTATAAGTAGTTACCAAAAAAAACAAGTGATGATTAATGATCACAAATGAAAAATAGTGGTGCAGGAATTCATTTAGTAAACATACTGTTATTAAAAATATATTTAAAGAGCACTTTCTCCCTTTCCTCTTTATAACGAGAAATAAAATGCCTATTTCCCTAGTTCAAATAGCTTTGTAAATTTGTCTCTTCAACCTATCGCAGTCCACTGCTGGACAAAGGTCTCCCCCATTTTGCGCCAGACATCGCGGTCCTCCGTTTTTCTCATCCAGCTTCCACCAGCGACCTTTCGCAAGTCGTCGGTCCATCGGGCCGGAGGGCGTCCTACGCTACGCTTGTAAATTCTTAGCTACCGTAAAATGAGGTCAGCCAATTAAGCAACACGCAGCGCAGCGTTGTTTGCTAGTTTAGTTCTATGGTTCTAGGATTATTTAAACTGTAAGTACTGTCCCATGTCATAGTTTTAAATAATCACATAATTTTTTTTTGGGAATATTTGTTTTTACAACAGGATCCAGAAAAACAAAAAATCAGTTAGGACAGATCTTAGTCCAACAGTTGACTGTACTCATAGTTACATATTATTATCAGTAATTTGTGCGAATTACAATGAAAACAAAGCTAATAACAACATCCAAAGAGCAATATTTTATATTAAACATTGTCACCTTAATTTATTTAGGGCCAAAGGTGGTTTAATAAGCTCAATATTAAATTTCCCATTGCTAAGTAAGTACATATTTATCATCGTCCCCTTTACGGATATTAATACAAGAGGCAAATTAGCGCCGGAATTAACCATTCAAGTAATTAAAGCAAACTGGTGCTTAAAATCAGAGTAAATATTTCACCATCAATATTTAACTATTATTTTTTACAAAAAATACTTACACTGGAATGTGAAGATTAGAGGTCTGTTTAAATTTATTTTTGTTATTATTTAAAAATTTGAATATCTCACCTCATAATTTCATAGCTCGTACTAAAAATCACAGTCACAAATCACTGATATTTACAATATATCCACGATTGTCACTATATACTTCGCAACCCGTTAAAAAGGCCAAATTGTAGTAGCACTGGCCGAATAACTCCATTCATTCACTGTCTAAACGAGGTTATATTCGAAATTCAAAATTGACATCACAAAAATACGCGGGAAATATTTATACTTTACTGTTTTTAAGGAATGTTATATTTTTCATATATTTTATCGGGTTTTCCATACAGATCCGGAATTTTATAAGTGAAGGAACGTCGTCCCGCGGCCCGGGAGATCCCACGGGTTTGGAGGCTGAGTCTGGCCCGTCCGACACTCGAAGCTACATAGACTGCGATTCCCCTCTTGCGTAACTATTGTTATAAATAATAATGGCTTCTTTATAGTTTTATTGTTATTACAAATTATAAAAAGTATAAACTTTGCATTTATATTAATTGAACGATTAAAAGCAAGTAAGTATTATATTTTATTACTAAGCAATAAACCCACGATACATTTATTCATTCAAATTATTAATGGCTACTATTTATTATGATATTACTACAAATTCTAAATGTACTTTTTAGATAGTGAATTATATATGTTTATTTTTCCAACAGGCACCAATTAAAAACATAAAATATCAAATTTATTCTCACCATACGCAGCTTCTAGTGGTCCATATCTTTCGGGGAAAACCTCTTTGCGCATGCGTGAACTGGAAAACTAGAAAGGGACAGCTAACGTGTCGGCGTTAAAAAGAGAGAGATAAATATATTTTCCGAAGCGAATACATATAATCCAGTCAATTTATTTTCTAGGCACGTTCGAATTTTAAAATATAAATTTTGATAACTGTTACACTAGCGCTTGAAGCGGGAAAACGATGTACGAATATGGAACATAAAAGTCATTTGTTTTGTTAGTGCATCCATAGTGCATTCAGCACGGTTTCATCGAATATGAACGTCAAAAAATTTCATAAATAAAGTACTTTGAAAGACATACGTTATTTTACAAATGGAATAAAGGACAGTTTACATGTGCGTACATTTATTGTATTTTATTTAGAAAAGCTACAAATCTCGTGACCTCATGTCATGGGTTTCGAGGCATGAGTCAACGTTAACTACCAACATGAAGGATGAATCCCGCCAAAAATCTAAGATCCTGATCATCGCACAGGACCAGGGTGACTGGTTATGATTCCCAAAATATCAGGCCCTATTCCTTGGAAAATGGTGATAGTTATATGCCTAAGATTTTCTCTGGGATATACATGAAAGTGTGAGAAAACTAAATATATCGATGTAGTTAATTGCTCAGAATGAAAATAAATAAATATTCATTACAACAAAATAGCTTTTTACCATATTATTAAATATAAGTAACACTGTGGTAACACTAACCAAATTCATCATTGAAATCACAGATTTAGACTTAGCACGCTACGCTTTATTTATGGTTGTAATCTTAAAGCAAATAAATAAAATAATCTAAAAATTTTAATTCATTTATAAAAAACATAACGTATTAATTATACACAAACTAATAAATTATATTTAACGACACGGACGGCACTGTAAACCCTTCATTATTCAGTCTGGGTCGAAGTGACCTCAACCGAAAAGGGCCAAGGGTCCGCAAGAGTTCGGGGCCCTTGAAACACAAACTGAAAATAGTATAACCAATGAACCATAGATGTTCGGTTATGTTCGGGCTATAACGGAAGATAACCTTTACTTAGTTAGTTTTAGTATCATCATCAGCTCATTAAACGTCCCCACCGAGGGGCACGAGCCTACCCGTATAGGGTGATTAGTCCTTAGTCGTCCACGCGGGCCCAGTGCGGATTGGACGACTTCACACACAACCTTCGAATCTCTTCGCAGGCATGCATGAAGGTTTCCTCACGATGTTTTTCCTTCACCGTAAGAGCGTCGGATAACGTACATATATTTTCGAAAATTCGAAAACACATTGGTACGTGTCGGGATTTGAACCTCAGCCCTCCCGATAGTTAGTTTTAGTAATTTTACTATATATTAACCGAAGTGAACGTGTTTTTGCTCTCAAGGATTTAGATAACATCATTAAAAGGTAATATATACGAAAACCGGTTGCTCATTGGTGTAGACTGTTGCCATTCGATGCGGAGGGCGCAGGTTCAAATCCCGCCACGTACCAATATCTTTTCAAAATTATATTTACTCTTACGGTAAATGGAAACATCGTCAAGAAAGATTCAAAGATGTGGACAACTAAAGCCTGTACACCCTTTATGGGTAAGCTCGTGTCCCTCGTTGGGGACGTTTAACAAGCTGCTAACGATATAAACAAGCCTCATGGGATTGAATAAATATTAGATTTTAACAAAATTCACGAATTTCAATCAGCCTATAAAGTTCATCTGCAGGATATAGGCCTTCCCACACAACGTTGCTATGGGAAGATCGCGAGTAACCCACCACGTGAGCCATATAAAGTGGTAGGTGTAATGGTTGAGACGCCAGTTACTACTCTGTCAAAGTTAGGCATGGTATATCTTACCATCAAGTGAGCGTCCTAGCCGTTCTGTACACTTGGTAACATAAAAAAACCGGGGGTTTTTCCATTCCACCAGTGAGCCCTGACGAGGCACGACGTCACGGGAGCAATCAGCGCCGAGTCACGTGGAGCCAGCTGTCGCCGGTTCTCGTGACCAGTAACAACACAAGTACAAAACACGTACGCAATTGGTTTGTTGACTTTGGCTCCAATAAAAACCTGAATATAATAAATAAATGTCCATCGACATTCACACAGCGCCATCTAGCCCCAAGTTAATCGTGAAAATTGTATTAGTGATAATAAACAACTGCTAATAAATCATTCCTATATACATTTTATTTATAAATACCCGCTATTACATAAAACATAATTGTGGTGTAAATGGTTGAGAAGTCAGGTGCTACACCAAGGCTTCCGGGTTCGATCCCCAGGCAGTACAAACTTTTGTGTACTGTCTGTTTTTAAATATAGTATGTATATATAAGTACCCACTGTGAGTATCTTACTAACAAAACATATAAATATGTTTACGCCCAACTGTGTGTGAATCCTCGTGAAGTGAGCAGGGAGTAACGGTCACAGCCGAATGCGTACGCGCACCCGTCTATTAAAACCGGATTGATCTCACTATGGCCAGTGAAGTGTGTCGCAGAACCGATGGCTAGTGGCGCAGACGTATTCAAAAGTACTGAGACTAATCAAGCCGAAGACTTGCGGTCGCATGAATTTTGAGGAAAGCGGAGGACCGGGTTATCTAACGCAGATTGGGGAAAGCCAGCAGTGGACTGTGATAGGTTGAAAAGTGGAGACCGCGTCTTGGTTTGCGTAGGGCGTCTGTCAACTTGATGGGCTGATGATTTGTGAAAAGCCGCTGGATGATGAAAACGGAGGACCAAAATGCACTGACGCAAAAAGGGGGAGACCTATGTGCAACATAGAATTCGGTAGGCTGAAGAAAATATTCACTATTCATAAAATAACATTACGTAAACACACAACACGGTCAAGCGAAAACTTATCTCTGTCATATTATTCTTGTAGACACCGACACGTGCCGTAGCAAAACTCTCGTAGTAATCGTAGCATTACTACGATTACTTGGCGTAACACTTTTACTAGGTGGTAGACTTGGTCATATGAAAAAAGAGAAGGAGGGCTTAAGGAACCTCTCTCACAGTGAAAAACAGTTTTCGTTGTGTTTTTTCATGCTACAAAGTGATGAGGGCGGTCAGGATGCTCACCTGATGGTAAGTGATACGCCTGACCATGACAGAGCGGCATTGAAGGAAACGAACACCTGATAGACAAATATAATCAAATTACTCTTTGATTATATGCGCTGAGCGTCTGAACATCCAAGGGGCATCACGAAATTGGTCAATTTATACAATTGAACAAACAGATTTACGTTTTGACAGCTGCCCATCATTTACTGAAGTTTCTCGAACTTGTGGTAAACGATGATTTGATGAACAAAAAAACCTTATTATCAATTTGTTGGCGCTATGACTGCTGGTCAAGGCTCTTTATTGCTTAAATTTGGCAAATGCTTGCTATGCTAAGAATTTAATATGAATTTATGAAGTGACTTTCGGTTGTTAAATAATATTATATATTAAATATTTTCTTTTCTTGTCACAGAGTATTTTAGCAAGTAACTTGTACGGGCACTGAACAACGGATCAACATACTTATAAGCATTTTTTGTAAATGAATACAAAATAAGTATTTGTAATGAACAGGAATTGAACCAGGAACCCTTGATTTATGAGTAGATCAATTTTCAAACATCACATCAAATGGATCGATAGTTATAAAACAAGCGCTTTTTAATAATACAAGTACAAACATTGAGCATTTATAACAACAACACAGCGTATTTACAACATCCGCTGAATCCGAAAAAACACGTGTGTTGCCATTTTCCAGGCTGTTGGCCTCCACGTGTAACTAGCGACACGTGAGTCGCCCTCCGACAAGTCATTTTTAAGCCTAATCAACAATGAAATGCCCCGGTTTTCTTATATTTTTTATGGAATGGCAGCCAACAACTTATTCAGTATTTCTTTGTTTTAGTCTTGTTAGTTTTAATCAACTTGCGGAAAAAGAAGTAGGCCGACCTCCAACCAGATGGACGGATGACCTGGTTAAGGTAGCGGGTAGCAGATGGATGGCAACTGCTAGGTATCGGTCTGCGTGTAAATCATTAAGGAAGGCCTTCGTTCGTGGACATTTTAGACTGCAATGATGATGATAATTAAACTTATCAACTCTACAGGCTATCTCGATCACTCTATTTAGGATTAGCAAGTTGAAGTGGCAGTGGGTAGAGCACATATTGCGTAGAACCGATAATGGCAGATCAGTAGTGCCCATATAAGATCAATGAAGATAGAAGAAGATATAAAGAATTATAACGTTGAAGGCTCGTCGTAAACGATATGACTTGCTTTGTTTGCATAAAATAGCCCATGCCATAATAGATTCACCAAATCTTATATCCTCAATTAGCATTAATCATCATCATCATCAGCGCATTAAACGTCCCCACCGAGGGGCACGAGCCAACCCGTATAGGGTGATTAGGCCTTAGTCGTCCACGCGGGCCCATGCGGATTGGACGACTTCACACACAACCTTCGAATCTCTTCGCAGGCGTGCATGAAGGTTTCCTCACGATGTTTTCCTTCACCGTAAGAGCGTCGGATAACGTACATATATTTTTGAAAATTCGAAAACACATTGGTACATGTCGGGGTTTGAACCTCAGCCCTCCTGATAGGAAGGCGACAGTCCACACCATTGAGCCACCGACGCTCTCAATTTCAATATTAGCATTAATACTCTGTACAGATCAACACACCCAAGCACTTTCTCGATACAGACTTTTAAAAACAACACGTCTTTCTATAATCCCCTGGTTAGAATGTGTCGCACGTATAACGAGGTGGTTCGTAGTGGGGGTTGCAGGGATATCTTTAATTCTAATTTTGCTCAGTTCAAAAGATTTACTTCAGATTTGATAAAGGCTAGTGATATGACCTCGGCTCCTTCCAACTAGTCCAAATAATATGGAAATTTTATTGAATAAGTTGTATTACCTTGTTTTTGTTATTTTTATTAATTTATGTGTACGTAACTCTGTCTGCTGCAGAAGATTTCAGTGTATCACGATGTGTACACTATTTATAGATTGCTGTCTAGATTTATTAAATGTATTTTTTTATCTATGTCTGTATGACAGTAATCTGTCTGTGTACCAAAGATAAATAAATAAATAAATGGTGATGACGGGTCTGTCTTTACCTCAACGATTCACGGTTTTCAAGTACACGAAGTTCCATCACAAAGGCTTTTTACATCACAAATCATAGTTAGCTCTCATATTCAAAAATGTCTTTATCCAATTAAGTTTTTACAAGACACTTTTGTCGTCTTTAATCGTCTTAGAAAAAAACAGTTAAATATTCGCGGACAAACATAAAAAGTTTCCCTAGAATTCTCTGATCTCCATCATCAGAACCTGACTTTCTTCAAATGGGATCACCTTTGAAGTATCCTTTTTCGAACAAAAAAATAATCATCAAAATCCGATCAGAAACGACGAAGATATCCACGAACAAACATAAAAGAGCATTGAGTAACTACCTCTTTCGAAGTAGGTGATGAAGATGATGATTCCACTGAGGAGACTCCGGCAAGCAATTCCACTAAACTGCAACAATAGGCTAGTTCAAAGCCGGTCTCGAGATAAACCATTTGATATCGTTTACTACTGTCAGTATTCCCAACAATACAGTCACCTTGCGAGTGCCAATTTGCCAATCTGCTGGATTGGTCGCGTCATATGTTTGTGTCGGACCGAAGCTGTATGGCTGGAAGGTCACAAAATGTCTTTATGGACACATTATTTGTTTGTTGATGCGTGTAGTAGAAAACGATAACAAATCTTATCTTAAAGACCGACGACTTACGTAAGCACGCTGGTGGACGTAAATTGCCTACTAGCATGTACCAGGACAGGACAGAACAGGCTGTTTCTAGATGAGTAGATAGTTGTTTAAGAACAGTGTAATTAAGTTTGTTTAAGGTACAAAATAGTAAAAAGTAGTTAAAGATAGGCCTATATAGAGGAGGCAACTGCTATAGATTGCGTGTTTTGCTACATGATCGCCATATTCTTCACCTTAAGGCCTAAGCCAACATGAATTGGTCGATCATCATGGCGAAAGTGATTCTGACAAGATTGGAGAGTCTAACACGCACTAAAGTTTTGCAGGCATACCTAAGAATAACCTCGGACTTTTAAGAAAAAATATCTATAAATTTAGCTGAGCAGATTTACAACACTGAACTTCTTCTGAGGGAAGCCATTAAGCTTTAGGTATCAAAAAACTCCCAATTTAAAGTTGCACAATATCAATCACACTTTGATTTCGCCGAAAATTCCCAACTTCAGTTCAAAGTTAAAAACTTCTGGTAACAGAATACTTAAACGAACGTTAGCTGGCGACTTGGTCCCAATGTCGCGGATACAGACAAGTTTAAAGGGTGTCACGTCACGGCTGGTACAATAAAAGCCTAAGCATGTCAATTTGAAATATATAATTTTTATGTTAAAAAGTGATCTGATCACTTTCAACCATTTTACCATACGATATCTGGCACTGCGGTAGAACCTACCTAGACGAAGAGTTTTAGAGAATACCAAGTAAATCGAGTATTAAGAGTAATTTAATCGATTCAAGACTTCAGTTCCCTCCCGAACTCACAGAAACCTCGCGGCAACCCTGGTACAACCACACCCCACGGATCGGATTACTAAGTGCGTTATAGTCACAATTTAGTGACGATAGAAAAATGACAAGGTCAATTGCAGTTCTACGCTCCAGTGTTGTTATGACTGGATATTCAACAATGATGTAAAAAAGTATGGATTGGTGATATACTCACAAAATAATCGAAAAAAGTGTTCCGAATGCAGTGACAGCACACATACACATGTTCAGAAATTCGAACACATTTACCTAAACAAACAAACTGTACTCTCTTCAGCAGTTCGTTTTTGAGGCACGGATGGCGTATCTACCTTTATATATAGACCTACTTTATTTGACGACCCATTTGGTGTTGCGGTTGAGAGGTCGGCCGCAACACCAAGGGTTCCGGGTTCGATTCCCGGGCAGTACAAACATTTGTGTGCATGAACATGTCTTTTGTAATGGTCTGGGTGTTTCTATGTATAAATGTAGTATTTACAAAAAAAATGTATATATGTATGTTTATCCGTTGTTTAGTACTCATAATACAGGCTTAACGCTTAACTTGGGCCTAGATGGCGCTGTGTGAATGTCAGTGGATATTTATTTATTTATTATATTATAAAAGAAAGAAAGAAAGAAAAAATATTTATTGACAGACACAAAAATTACACTTATATACAGAATATCATTGATATTCAATACCAAACTTAAATAAACAATAAACGAACTAGACACAAAATCACAAATAAATATCAACCAAAAAAAGTTCTAGCCACTTGACATTTGACGTTTCATTATTGTTATGTTTATGACATAAAATTTTTCATTAAAATTTTGACCATTAAGGCGGTATACAACGAGCATGAATACCTACTATGTCACTATGACGTGCAGCGAGCAACGTCATTGTGAATGAAATTCTGCCCAACTGACGTGATAGGAAGACTTTGGCCGCGGACACTTTTTGAGTGAGATTGTGCATGTAGTTAATTTATTGATTATCTAAGGTGCCAAAGCACATTACGATTGTTTTGGTCTGTGTTATTAGGTGCGAGATAGCGTGTTTGTATCTGTGGGAGTTTGCCAACTGTCACAAATCAACAAACAATTGGCTGCTAAAAAAGTAAAATACCAGTTAAATTGTTGGAAAAATATATGATTGGTATATACGAGTACGCTGAAAGTAATCTAGAAAGGAAAGAATTAATAACCGTTTGATTTAGTTAGAGTATTGACAATGATTTTAAATATATTTTTTTATCTGATGGGCTTACGCTTGAGCACAGACTATCCTAGCGGAAGAGACGTGCTCTAAGATGGAGCGAGCTTGCCCAGAAAAAGCCTATTCACTCGTTTTTTGAATGCCACGGGGTTGTATGTGGCCGGATACACAGACGCAGGCAGGTCATTCCATTCCATAGCAGTACGCATAATGAAAGAAGACGCAGAACGCTTAGTCCGAATACGGGGAACGTCAACTACAAACGGATGAAATTTTGCAGTTCGCCTTGATAACCTATAAATTCCACTGTAATAGGTTGTTTTTGTTACTATCAAACTTTTAATCATACAACAACCTGAAAACAGTTCAAATAAAACCCAATATTAGTGAAAGTATTTTAATAAGTACTTTTTATAACACAAAATATCCAACTTTTATTTTAATAACAATTCAAATATCTTAAAGCTATTTTGTTAGTGCATTAAATACCTATACATACTTAAGAAAAAAAAACTTTGGTCAACAACAATCGCACTTCACACAAATTATTTTTTCGACGAAGGTGGAGAATACTTTTTATTCGGAATGACTTATCTCTTTTGGCCGCAGGTGGCCTTCGCAGCTTCACCGGACAGTAGGAGAATGCTTGTTGGCGTAACATTTAAAGCTAGGTACAGTTCGGCACAGTATTAAAACGTTAAGGCAAAGCGCTATAATAATAATATCCACTGAAATTCACACAACGCCATCTAAGCCCCAAGTTAAGCGTTAAGCCTGTATTATGGGTACTAAACAACGGATAAACATACTTATATACATTTTTTTTATAAATACATATATATTATACATAGAAAACATCCAGACCATTACAAACGGGCATGTTCATGCGCACAAATGTTTGTACTGCCCGGGGATCGAACCCGGAACCCTTGGTGTAGCAAACGGCGTCTCAACCGCTACACCAAATGGGTTGTCAATGTCGCTATGCAAATATATGGCATCAGTCATCCAGCCTTTGACGTCCCACTCGAGGAATAGACTAGTAGCATGGAGATTGGGCCGTTTGATCGCTAATTTGAGGTATTCCATGGAATCATGGTAGCAGGAAATGTCTTCATCACGCACATTGAGAATTGCACAGAAGATAATATTTACGGTACCTAGTGAACTGTCACTAATAAAATTACCGGGTATTATATAAGAGACCTAACATCTGTTGTCTCGGGTGACGGGCGCAGTGCGGCATTGATGGAGTATAATAACTGTCTATCAGTTGTTGGGTCCTTAAATGTCGCTCTTTCATGGTCAGGCGTATCACTTACCATCAGGTGAGCGTCCTGAAACTTCTATTCAACCTATCGCAGTCCACTGCTGGACATAGGTCCCCAATTTGCGCCAGATATCCCGGTCCTCCGTTTTTCTCATCCAGCCTCCACCAGCGACCTTTCGCAAGTCGTCGGTCCATCGGGCTGGAGGGCGTCTACGCTACGCTTGCCTGAAACTTATTACAAAAAAAAACTTACTTGATAAACAATGGTCTTCGTAAGTGTGGTTTGGTACTGCATTTAAAAACACATGAATGTTAATGAAAGAAGATTTACAAAATCTTATATCTTATTTATTTGCAATCTAAACAGAAATTGCTAAAGTAGAGCAAACTTAATATTTATCTTCATTTCAGCAAAGCTTTAAGCCAAATCCAATCCGCTCAACTGGATTTTAAAGAACCTAAATTTCCAACGGTATTCAAAAGGTAACCACTGAGATGTGAGCGCTTTTCAGCAGAATGAACACTAAAACACTGGATGATTCGTATATTCAAACAATTTTCATAACCGTTTCGTATTAAATAATACGATTAACGAAATATTATAAAAACAGCAATCCCTTCGCGTTTTCATTTACGATATACATAATTATAAATCACACTTTCAACAATACAGTGCTAAAGCTATTTATGTAAACAATAATTTAAAAATTTGATAAAATAAGAAGTTTTTCTTTTTACATAACATGATAATAACCCAGTTTGAATTGACTGCTAAAAATATTGTGAGAAATTAAAAAATAATGTACGGTTCACATTGCAATTAATTTTATCTTACGTAAATTTTCATATCATATAGTTTTTAAGCTGGCAACATTGATTTTGTAACTGGCATGTTTTCATAAGAAAATAAATGCGTTCTACACATAATTATTTTGTTTAAAAGCTTATTTATGTAAGTATTATGTATTGCATCCTTAGATGAACAATTAACTAGCTAGATGCACAATTATGAAGAAATATCAACCATTATTACTTACTGTAATATTTAATATATTTAGGAGGGTCGGTGGCTCAGTGGTGTGGACTGTCGCCTACCTACCGGGAGGGCTGAGGTTCAAATCCCGACACGTACCAATGTATTTTCGAATTTTCGGGAATATATGTACGTTATCCGACGCTCTTACGGTGAAGGAAAACACCGTGAGGAAACCTTCATGCACGCCTTCGAAGAGATTCGAAGGTTGTGTGTGAAGTCGTCCAACCCGCACTGGGCCCGCGTGGACGGCCTATACACCGTATACGGGTAGGCTCGTGCCACTCGGTGGGGACGTTTAATGAGCTGATCATGATATTTATGACATATAATTATTCATTATTATTTTGCCTCATTAAAAGGGTACAAAGCGAGCGACGTGATTATTTATTTATTTAAAAAGGTACACCAACAGTATATATACACAACATTGGACAACATTTAGTTAAAGGTTAAGGTCTGGTACATATACCCTTTATAGGCGTACACAACGTTGATAAACATAAGAATAACAACACATGAGATAAAAAACTAAAAATGAAAATAACAATACTAATCAGAAACACTAACAATACTGGGATCACTTACCAACCTCGAGCAAGGCATTTAGTAGTTTACTGTACAGAATGGGCCATCTAACTTTATGATTATGAATGAAAATTCTGCCCAACTGACATATGGGCAAAATTATGCCGCGGACACTTTTTGAGTGAGTTTGTGCATCTAGTAAATTTATTGTTTATCTTAGTATAGTTAATATCACAGATTTCCCAATACAGGAGATGGGGCAAGCCTGTCGTTTAAAGTGCGACAAATGTAAGCTCAACGAGCATACACTGGCTGCCAGTTTACGCTCTGTGAGACGAGTCAAGACGCACGAATATTAGAAGAAATTACCGTTTTATTTCCAAAATGCCATCCTGTGCAATTGTAACATGCCATCATCGCAATGAATCAGTAAATTTACCAAGAAATATAATAACTTTTTACAGATAAGAAACAAAAAGAAATTGCGACAATGGGACTGCCTATAAACTTGGCGGCTTGTCCAGTCTAATTGTATATTCGGATGTCTGTGGTCTATTTCATCAATCGAATATAGGTGGTAGGTTTAGTTACCAAACTACAATCAAATACTCGTAGTAATTTCGCCTTAATGACATTCTCACAATATTAATGATTATTGTTAATTTCGTACTGCATTTAATATTAATGAATTTTTACATAGTTTAATTAAGAATAACATAAATTGATGGCATGACGACGAAACATTTGCACATCGATAAAACATGTATGTTCGCCAATTAGTTCATAAGACCTGAAAAATGTATTGACCATGTTTTTATGCAAATAAATATTTATGTTTAACTTAGCCATTATGATGATTTTAAAAACAATCACTCAATAGTAGCCCTGCTAACTTTGTACGAATCGCCCACAACCTCAGCAGTTGTGTACCGCTGGAAGAAATTCCCCTTCGACTCTAAGCCCGTCTCGCCAGTCATGCCGGTGATAGCCGTGACCACATCGTTAGTTCTCTTCCCAGACTTGTGGCCTAGAGTCAGGTTGTACCTGGTCACTTCTAGACCTAAGCCCTTCGTGGTGAAGCTTCTTCCTAGAGACTTGGACCGTTTGACGGTGAACTTGTCTTTTGGTATTTTGATGTCGTATATTGGGTTGATAATGCCGGTGTACTGGTCGGGTTTGAGAGGTCGCTTTTGGTCTACGTATGTGGTGTCCAAGACTTGTAGACGGCTTGGTGGGAGGAAGTCTGGGTAACGGGATTGGACCTGTAAAGGAAAATTAATTCTATTATACCACCTCAGTGTGTAAGTTGCTTAGGTTACTGGGTGATAGACAAGACGATGAGTCGTCTAGGTAGGTACGAGTACCACTGCAGTGCAAGATATCGTCCCGTGAAATAAGAGTGCTATGCACTTTTGTGTTTCAGGATGAGGGCACTGTAGCTAGTGAAATTACCGGGTATAAGATACCTTACATCTGTTGTCTCGGGTGACGGGCGCAGTGCGGCATTGATGGAGGATAATAACTGTCGATCAGTTGTTGGTCTCCTACAATGCCGCTCTGTGATAGTTAGGCATATCACTTACCATCAGGTGAGCGTCCTGACCGTGCTGTTCACTTCGTAACATAAAAAAGAAATAATAACTAACTACACACTTTTAATCAGAATTCTTCCATGAAATAACATTTATGGAAGATAGTTTATCGCATCATTCTGGAAAAAAGAACAAGATTCTAGAAGTTTAGATAAGGGTAGGTTTATTAACTCAAAGCTCCTGGATAAGTTACAAAACCTAAGAAAAAATATGATTTAAGGAGGATCGATTTATTGTCTGTTATGGTCTGGGTTTTTCTATGTATAATATGTATGATGTATTTTATAAAAATTGTAAGTATGTGTATCCGTTATTAAGAACCACAGATTTCCCAATACAGGAGATGGGGCAAGCCGCGTTTAAAGTGCGACAACTGTAAGCTCAACGAGCATACACTGGCTACCAGTTTACGCTCTGTGAGACGAGTCAAGACGCACGAATATTAGAAGAAATTACCGTTTTTTTCCAAAATGCCATCCTGTGCAATTGTAACACCATCATCGCAATGAATCAGTAAATTTACCAAGAAATATAATAACTTTTCACAGGTAAGAACCGAAAAGAAATTGCGACACTGGGACTGCCTATAAACTTGGCGGCTTGTCCAGTCTAATGTATATTCTCATGTCTGTGTTAAGAACCCATATTACAGGCTACTGCTTAGTTTGGGGCTAGATGGCGCTGTGTCAAATGTCAGTGGATATTTATTTTATTGTATCAGCATTCCTGGACAAGTCATAATTCCCTAAAAAGGAGGTTCCATGAGTGTAACTTACCGTTTTTCGGCTGCTGTGTCTAGGTAAGGGAGGCGGCGGCGGCGGTGCTTCGTCACCAGATACGTAGTCCGGCGGCCGCGCGCGGTACCTCTGTGTCGATTCAGCCGGCGACACTTCCGATTCAGGAAGCCTCCACGAACTTGGTAGTAGAAACATTTAATTTTTCATTAAGAAATAATAACAGAGTTTGATACATATCATAAAATGGCTGTACAATATTACAGACGATTTAGATATAAGATCCAAAATGGGTTATTTCTAACAAATGAGGTAATAGATCGTACGCAATATCTTTTCCAAAATCATATTCTTCAAATATACTGAATAATTGAGCGTTGGTGACTCAATGGTGTGGACTGTTGCCCAACAACCGGGAGGGCTGAGTTTCAAATCCCGCCACGTACCAATGTGTTTTCGAATTTTCGAAATTATATGTACGTTAATCCGACGCTCGTACGGTGAACGAAAACATCGTGAGGAAACCTGCGCACGCCTGCGAAGTAATTCAAAGGTTGTGTGTGAAGTCGTCCAACCCGCACTGGGCCCGCGTGGACGACTAAGGCCTAATCACCGTATACGGGTAGGCTCGTACCCCTCGGTGGGGATGTTTAATGAGCTGATGATGATGATGTATACTTACGTGGTATGTCTGTCCGAGCTTCTTGAGCGTGCAGCCCGCGCCAACCGGTGCAGGGCGAGCAGGGCGCCGTCCGCCGCGCCGCCCGCCCACACACATAGCTCCTGTACCACCTACGCCCGACACCACCCACACAACCGCCTTCGTTAATCGTTTAGTCAAATCCAATACTTACTGCATAATATTTCCTATGTATTTAAACACACTCATAAATAATGACACCACACACAGAAACACACACACAACACACATACACAATCACGCACACTCACAACTAACACACATACATATCTTTTTCTCTCTCTCTCTCTCTCTCACGCGCACACACAAACACAAGTCACACACACTCATACTTTTGAAGTCAGCTATGACACCTAAGGTTCCCAGTTCGATCTCTGAGGAGATTCATAAATGTTCGTATTGTTTTGGGCATTTTTTGTCTTATATATATTCATATTTATAAAACAAAAAAAATAGATGTTAGATGCTGTTAAGTGATCGGGAAGACCAGTTGGATCGTCTTATTGACATTGTATACAAATGGCACACCTGACTATGGCAGATTAGAATTGAAGATAACCATAAAATAAAGTCAATACCGCCTATGCCCGTCATCCGAGTGAATGAAATTGAGGCTACATGGCAGACTAAGTAAAGTCTATATATAAATTTAAACTCACGCTGAACTTCCCCCGTTGAAGCAAGGCAAGTATAAGGTCTCCCAATGCCAAATGCAAGGCCTTCACACCAGCCCGCGACGCTATAAGGTTCAAAGGAGCCGTCTGTCCCGCCAGCCACTCATCTTCTATTGACCAGGACGTGTCTTCTACGTCAGATGCGCCTGATTCTTCCACTAATAATGATAAATAATAAACTTAAACTTGTAGGGACACATGTAAATGTGTGACCGACTAGGGTTTAGCTTTGGGGAAATAAATGCATTTTTATTTGAAATATCTTCATCCTATTATTTGATGGTCAGTGGCAGTGCAACTCCCGGTTGGTGTCAGGACGCCACAAGTTACATTTGGAGTCTAGTGTCTCACCCTATACGGGTTGGTTCGTGCCCCTCGGTGGGGACGTTTAATGAGCTGATGATGAGTCTCACCGCCAACACATAGTAAACACGCTGGTAGACACATGAACACGCACTAGTATTTTGACATTTTAGTTAGTTATTTAATATAAGGCAAAGGCACAAATAAACTAAAAGAAAACTCCTTTATTTAATGTCATTCTTACAAGACAATTGAATCGTCAAATTATAACAGAAGAAAAACTAATGACTGACTGAATCTACCAAGAACTAGTTTTAAGAACAAGTATAAACTGAAGACTCTTTGTTCCCCTTAATAAAAGGCTTCCCCTTGAGAGAAAATTAATTTGCCAGCTTCCTTTGTTACCATGATAAGAGGTTTTATAAACGAACTGTGATGGCCGACTTAGAACTCTTTTAATAGGTTATTAAGCCTATTTAAAGAGTTCCAGATTTTATTCCCAGGCGAGGTGGTACTTTGCTTTAAATGTTTTGCGTTAAATAAAAATAATGAGTAAAAACTTTATAAAGCACTTTAGAATCATCGAATTCAAAATAAAAGATAAATCTAGTTTAAATCTAACAAGAAATGACTAGTCAATATCCGAAGACTCTTTGTCCCTATTGAAAAGAGGCTTCCCCCGGAAACGAGTTGACATGGCCACGTGAGGTTTTTTGGGTAGTCTCGATTTGTATTGTCTTCGTTTGGGGCAGCCCAAATGATGGTTTACTTTATGCTGTGCCCTGTTTACTAAAACAACTGTTTCTAGTAGGATTTAATGACAGACTTTTTTTATATACCACAACTATTTCAGCACCAGGTTGTGTTGGCGAAGAAGGCAACATGACTTTTATATTTCAAGATCTTATGCAAATAACTAACTAACTAACTTAAGAAAATTAATACTCAGTTACAGGTATTTTAATAGTATCATGGGCCTTTATTATGATTAGCATTTGGTCTTTTAATGAGCTAGAAAACTAGTAAACATTGTTTCTTACCCCGCAAGGCATCCTTCACGCTGTTAATAAAATCCAATGTCTCCAATATACTAGGCCTGCTCAGCACTTCCCGACTCCTGACAGTAGACCCAGCAGACCTTGGCCTCTGCCTCAACTCCTTCAAGGTTTCTACTGGTTCCGTATACACCAAACTCTTCAACGTATGATACTTCCTTCTCATTGTATTCGTATCACCATGATCTGTCAGGGAAATTTCTGGAAACCCGTGTGACGTCACTGGACGTTTTCTTCTCGACCTTCTGCGGACTCTGGGCAGGTTGTCTTTGCTGAGGTCTTGAGTGGAGGATGACGGGATGATGTCGGGTTTGGTGTCGTTCCGCCAAAAGTTGCCGGATTTCAGGCTTGCGAGGATTTCGTCGCTGCTTTCGTGGCGCGTGATGGTTTTTGGTGCCAACCTGAATAAAATAAAAATCTTCATCATCATAGCGCAATTTATTCACTGCTTAACGCAGGCATTAATGACTTCGAGGACAGATCCTTAGCAGTCAACATATATCACTTTTCGCATTAATTGACGACCCAAAAACATGTCTGTTTTTTTTCTGTTTGGGTGTTTTCTATGTACATATTATGTATGTATTAACAAAATATATATATAAGTGTATATATTTTATAACAGGCTAATGGTTAGTTTGGGGCTAGATGGCGCTGTGTAAATGTCTGTGGATATTTATTTACTTATTTTATTTATATCTAAAAAAAATAATGGATACGTCTGTGTTTAGCCCTTTCTTATAAGATGTTTCACCTGTTTACCATATATTCGAGATTGTTCAGTTAGTTATTGAGCACAAAAATATGACATCTACACAGAATTATATATTTCAAGTTTATATTACTTTCGAACTCCTTTAGAAAACTATGTTTATAGTTTTTTGTTTTCTCCTATTCGATTGTCTGGTATCAACATCAGCTCATTAAAACGTCCGCACCGAGGGGCACGAGCCTATTCGTATAGGGTGATTAGGCCTTAGTCAACCACGCGGGCCCAGTGCGCATTGGACGACATCACACACAACCTTCGAATCTCTTCGTAGGCGTGCATGAAGGTTTCCTCACGATGTTTTCCTTCACCGTAAGAGCGTCGGATAACGTACATATATATTCGAAAATTCGAAAACACATTGGTACGTGTCGGAATTTGAACCTCAGCCCTCTGGTCTGTCTGGTATACTGTAATGTAATAAGAATTCTCTCTCTCTTCAACCTATCACAGTCCACTGCTGGACATAGGTCTTCTCTATTTTGCGCCAGATATCCCAGTCCTCCGCTTTCCTCATCCAGCTTCCACCAGCAAACTTTCGCAAGTCGTCGGTCCATCGGGCCGAGGGCGTCCTACGCTACGCTTGCCGAGACGCGGTCTCCACTCCAGAACTCGTCTGTTCCAACGGCCATCGGTTCTGCGACATACGTGACCAGCCCACTGCCACTTCAACTTGCTGATCCGGCGAGCTATGTCGGTAACTTTAGTCCTCTTACGGATTAATTAATTACTGATATTATCCCTAAGAGAGACTCCAAGCACAGCTCGCTCCATTGCACCCAACACGAATTTGAATAAGAATTCCCAATGCCTAGAAATCACAGAATAACAGGAATTATTAATTCTGTGCTTTCAATCATTATATTACTAAGAGTCATTATAAAATGAACTGCTTATCTATCAAAAAGCCCTTTCCAAAAATAATTTCCGCCCTAATTAATTCCAATTACAAATCTATATCAGTGGCGTTAATCGCCAAACTCTGGCGGCCCTATAAATTACCGGTTTCCTAACAGATGACGTCACAGCGGGGGTACTCTTTAATTTGATCGCTTTATATCAGCTAGGCGATTACTGAAATTTATCGTTCAAGTGGTTGTAGAGTTCAGATAACCTTTTAGTGATCATTCATTGATTTTATACTTTGACGACCCATTTGGTGTTGCGGTTGAGAGGTCAGCTGCAACACCAAGGGCTCCGGGTTCAATCTCCGGGCAGTACAAACATTTGTGTGCATGAGCATGTCTGTTTGTAATGGTCTGGGTGTTTTCTATGTATAATATGTATTTACAAAAATAAATTAAGGTCAAGGTGGCTAATTCCGGCATACTTTATTGAAACCTAATTTTGTTCAAGTATATTAAAAAAATCTCTCGGTACCGGCCAAATGTTAAGCAAGTATCAAAATTTAAGTTTACATAACTTCCTATTAACGTCGTAAGTGTTCTTAATCAAGAATAAGTTTCCAAGATATACGGTAATTTTTAAAACCTCCACATTAGACGGATTTTCCCGCAATTCGGGGTAAATCCGTCACGTAGAGGTAATTATATAAAGATCTAATATTTTTTTAAAATACACATAAGTCATACATGTATTGGTTAACGAGAGGCAAATTATATGTCTTCCACTAATAAAAATATGGTATAGATCTCATTTAAAACGTTAAAATATTATTTTGGGGCAATTCCGGCATACTGATAAAGTCCAGGGGTAGCAAACCTAATTTATGAGGTTTATTGGTAAGAGAAATAAAACAAACGCAGTTCTCCTCCCAATGAGATTTGTTTTCTCTTTCTATTTACGTGATCCATAATTGTCATTCTTGGGATTTTATACAGCTGTGAAGCTTTGTACCCACTTAATGCACCATTACGTACTGCTAATACGGCTTCACGCAAATCATTTTTATCATAGAAACCTTTATTCGTTTTTCGTTTGTAATTGCGCTTTTTATATGATGAAATCAATTAATCTAAAACAAGATACATTCGTTGATTACAAAATAAAGATTATACTGCAGTAGATACAAGGCTTGTACTGTAGTAGATACTTGTAGTAGGTTGTTTTTGCATTAAAAATCCTGGAATAGAAAATGTTTTTAATATCTGAAATCGGGGAAATCCGGCATATGACGAAATGGCCCCATTGTTTATGGACGGAATTTGCCACTTCACAATTTTCAGGTTACAAATGTTTCAGATACGATTAGCAGCTGTTGAAACGTTTAATTGCCAAATAACTGCTAACAATCGTATAAGCGTGCTTTAACCAATACATGCAATACTTTTTAATAAGTGTTAATAAATAAAATATTATATTTATCATCGACAAAATGCGACAGCATTTAAACACTTTACATTTTTCAAACACAACTGAACTTCTAAGGACGTTTTATCCATATCTATGTCAACTAATGCCATCTACCCCACATGATTTGATCGACGATATTATGCTGTGTTACCGACGTTATGTATCAAAAGCGTAGGATTATTCCGGCAAGAGTTATTTGAAGCAGACGGTGATACCCCCTAGACGGAATTAGCCACCTTGACCTTATATAAGTATGTTTATCCGTTGTTTAGTACCCATAATGCAGGCTTCACGCTTAACTTGGGGCTAGATGGCGCTGTGTGAATGTCAGTGGATATTTATTTATTATTTAACTGAAATAAAAATAATAAATTCACATTGGATTTCGATATTGTTTATATATATATATAAAATAGAGCGTCGGTAGCTCAGTGGTGTGGACTGTCGCCTTCCTACCGGGAGGGCTGAGGTTCAAATCCCGACACATACCGATGTATTTTCGAATTTTCGAAAAATATATGTACGTTATCCGACGCTCTTATGGTGAAGGAAAACATCGTGAGGAAACCTTCATACACGCCTGCGAAGAGATTCGAAGGTAGTGTGTGAAGTCGTCCAATCCGCACTGGGCGCGCGTGGACGACTAAGGCCTAATCACCCTATACGGGTAGGCTCGTGCCCCTCGGTGGGGACGTTTAATGAGCTGATGATGATTGGATTTCGATATTGTTTTATATATATATAGAGTGATCTAAAAGGAAGGTTTCTATTGTATCATATACGTATACAATACATGGGCAATACTAATAATACTAATGTGAAAACCCTTTTTTTCGCTTACATTGCAAATGCTTTTAGTTTTCAAGGCGATTTTAAGCCTTATTTTAAAAGAACACAATGTGAGTATTGACGTATTCGTGTGCTGCCCCCACATGAAGGGAATTTCCTAGTGTGCGAGATAATGAATTTATAATTATGCCTTTTTATTTTTTTGGGAATCAATTTTCATTGACTTTAATAGTAAGCTCCTCAACCAAACTTACTAGCCACATATATAAAATAACTTAAATTAATGGATTAAAATAATAATAATACATTATTTTACAGTTAAAATGATCCAATTATGGTTACTAACAAAAGTCAACTTAAAAATAGCTTTATTAGTAATTGCAAAACTTTAAAGAAATGTAGTAATTAACATAATTCAGTTTTTAAAGATTAGTTAATTTTTTACCTGTGTTCACCAACCAGAGCTGTATGGAAGGCAGCAATGACACATCGTGTAGCGAACCGCAGCTTCGCCCGTCCTTTGTCGCGGTGGCTGAGCGCCAGCCGCTCGCGCCGGTTCGGGAGTCGAACCCCGTGCCACACCGCCATGCCCTCACCCGTGGGGAACACCAGCCGGAACTCTGCACCACATAATTAAATATTTGGGATATTTTTATTATTCATTTATTTAATTAGGTACACCAACAACATAACACACAAAGCATTAAAAGTACACAATTTCCATACAACTTAGACTAAAACACAGTTACAGTTAAATCATTATAGATTATTATCACATCATAGAGTATTAGTACTCTTTGCTTAGAACTAGATAGTATAGTGGCAAGACCATGTCTCTCCGAGATGCTTCAGCAGTTTATGTCTGAACACGTGCAGACTATCGCGGAAATATCAATGTTTGATTCAGAACTATTTCGAACAGATTCGTGATATCGGTGATGTCGATCTAAGTTAGTTTTGCATGGTTGTATGGTAAAATATTGGATTTACGATATCTAGGACATCTGATGAGACATTAAGTTTGATGGTACATAGAATATTATCATCAAAAATGTATTAGGGCTATTATGTCATTAAAACGGGAAGACAGTTGTCAACCCCATTTATCAAATTACAAATATTGACAGTAACATCTCTCTACATTTATGAGATCTCTATGTTGTAAGAAGAAATCTACACCTATTTTCTACATTGTCTGATGGTCAGATTAAGAAGAGTAAACGTCACGGCAACAAACTAAGTGCACCTGTTACAAAAACTGCCCTTAAAGGAAATAGTATATTATGTATGGCTCCTAAAATTTATAATAAATTACCAACAAAATTAAAAATATGAATACTAACATGTTCCGTAAACATTTACTATGTATACTAAAAAGGAAAGCTTACTATACATTGACGGACTTTTTATTGATAAAATATGAAATATAATAATTATAATACAATTGTCTATGTTTGACATACTTAAATTTTTATTATTTGATTTTTATTTTTTATTCCTGACATTACTAATATTTTACTTTTTAAATTTGTGTTCTATTTAAATAATGTATACTAAAAACATATTATGACTTGACATGTAAAATTTGTACGCCTACTAAGGGCAAGACATAGTGATACATGCTAAAATTATGACCAAACATCTGTTTATCTATTTGACCACCTATGTCTAACAAATAAATGATTCATTTCATTTCATTTCATTCATTTCATTTCATTTCTATAAACAGATATTTGACCGCCATCTCACCTGATGGTAAGTGATGATGCGGCCGAGGATGGATGCGTACCTAGAAACAGCTACAACTTCCTATTCACTCTTGTTTTGAAAACCTGGTTGTAATGATGGGCAACACATAAGGAAGCAAAGAGTTACATTCTTTTGCGGTGGCATTATAAATAGGAAAGCGTCTGTTTGTTTGTCCGCCATTTACGACAAGATAGGTAACGATTTCACGTGAGTAAATTAAGATAGTTGGAATCACAGACATCAGAATATATAATTAGACTGGACAAGCCGCCAAGTTTATAGGCAGTCCCAGTGTCGCAATTTCTTTTCGGTTCTTACCTGTAAAAAGTTATTATATTTCTTGGTAAATTTACTGATTTATTGCGATGAAAGCATGTTACAATTGCACAGGATGGCATTTTGAAAAAAACGGTAATTTCTTTTAATATTCGTACGTCTTGACTCGTCTCACAGAGCGTAAACTGGCAGCCAGTGTATGCTATTGAGCTTACATTTGTCGCACTTTAAACGCGGCTTGCCCCATCTCCTGTATTGGGAAATCTGTGGTTGGAATAGACGTCGGCTAATTTTTGTCTCTTTCTGAGCCGAACGTTTCCAACTATCTAATTTTCTGTACTTATTTAGTATATGAATCACTAAATGTGCTTATATAATTATGTAGTATTAGAATCAAAGATACTACTAGTTAGCTCGAAATATATATATTTTTTTTATACACATAGTTATTTGCACAATAAGATTGGTTTTTGTAACCTTTGTGTACAGCGATTAAAACTTTACTTTGAAATATAGTTTGAAGTATAAATTAAATAAAAAATTAATTAATTACAGGGGACTCCAGAGCCGGCAGCTTCCTTGGCCAAAGAATAAGCATTGCTATTCAGCGCGGGAATGCTGCCAGTGTTTTGGGAACCCTGCCTCGGTCAGACGTACTTTTCGATTTTGTTAAATAATATATTATATTTCATTTAGTATTTACATTTTCAATAATTGTTAATTTTGTTACTAAGATTTTTATGTTGAATTGATTTCTTTAATGGCTATTTACCAAATAATTATATTGTTAATAATAAAAATTCATTAATTAAGAGTGTCGGTGGCTCAATGGTGTGAACTGTCGCCCTCCTACCGGGCGCCACGTACCAATGTGTTTTCGAATTTTCGAAAAATATTTGTACGTTATTCGACGCTCTTACTGTGAAGGAAAACATCGCGAGGAAACCTGCGCACGCCTGCGAAGAGATTCAGGTTGTGCTTGAAGTCGCCCAACCCGCACTGGGCCCGCGTGGACGACTAAGGTCTATTCACCGTATACGGGTAGGCTCGTGCCCCTCGGTGAGGACGTTTAATGATGATGATTATGATGATGAAATAAAAATATAAGTACGAGAAAATACAAACATGAACACAAAAAACCAATAATCATACCAAAGCTCTCCGTTAAAATATAAATTCCATATCCAGGCTATCTTTGTCGCCCGAAATGAAACATCGCATCGAAACTTTTCTCCGTGTGGCTTTCACGAAAACTATCGGATTTTTTGGGTTGACGCCAAAAAACTCCAACTTGCTAACTAGTTAAGCCGGACATCACGGTACTGACTAAACTTTAGCTTTTTGTATTCTGTACACGGTTTCTCGCTATACGTATTATTTATGTATGTTTTCCACGTAGAGCTTCCTAATTCGTTTATTTACTTATACCATTCTAAGGTAGTCGTAGTTTCAGCGTCGCTGGCTCATTTGTGTGGACTGTTGCTGACAGATTGGATCTGGAGAGTGCAGGTTCAAATCCTACAAATGTATTTAAAAATTTTCGAAATTATAATTATTTGCTTCACATGTGCGATTGTCAAGCGAACGTACTAGCCGATACACCATCGAGCACCTTGAGGTTTGGCTAGATTGTTCAATAATCTAATTTAGGGAAGGAAATTTACTTCTTGTAGTCTTTTTTTATGTTACAAGTGTGCAGAATGGTTATGACGCTCACCTGATGATAAGTGATACGCCTGACCATGCCAGAGTAGGGATGCCCGTTACGATACGATATATCGGAATATCGATACAGCACTATACGATATATCGATATTTGATGCGATATTTTGACCATACGATACGCTTCGATATATCGCATTCTTATAAAAATATCGCATTAACGTATCGTATCAAACTCTATGTCGGTGATTAATTTGTATAATAGTTCTCGCAACTCCAGTTCCTTCAGAACGCCTGTTTTCTTTAGCTGGACACACATTCCGAAAGCCGTAATAGGTTAAATCCACAGCGCTTATCAAATCAATGGCAATTGTAAATTTTTTTTATCAAATAAAACTATTTTAAATATATGAATTATTTATTTCTTTTAAAAAAATAAAAGAATATAGTAAAATTACTAAAAGATAACCCTTCGCACGATATATACTCATTATATCGCATATTAATTGAAAGGCATGCGATACGGTTACGATACGATATATCGATACAAAGGAAATCGATAATATCGGGTATCGATACAACCAAGTTCGATACAGTTACGATGCGATATATCGATACAATACACTTTTTTGGGCATCCCTATGCCAGAGCGGCTGTTCATGTGGCATCAAATTAGGAATGTAAGACAAAAACCAAATTCCAGAGCGTAGACCTGACACTTGCCTGACACGGACACGGAATGCTAGTGCGTTGCAAACGCACCCAGCGCATCTAGATAATATAAGGAACTAATTGTACACAACATTTCAACAACTGCTAGGAACTATTTTACATTGAATTGGACAGCAGCATTGTAGGAGACTAACATCTGATAAACCGTTGGTCTCTTATACCCGGTAATTTCACTAGCTACAGTGCCCTCATCCCGAAAAGCAAAAGTACTTAGCACTCTTATTGACCGGACGATACCTGACACTGCGGTGGTACCTAGGTAGGTACCACTGCTGTGTCAGATATAGTATCTAGGTAGAAACTGATTATCTAGGTTGATAACTCAGTATTGAGTCTATCACCTTGTAAATCTCCTCTCTTCAACCTATTGCAGTCCACTACTGGACATAGTCTCCCCATTTGCGCCAGACATCCGTCTTCGCCTTATCATCCAGCTTCCACAAGTTGTCGGTCCATCGGGCTGGAGGGCGTCCTAGCTACGCTTGCCAAGACGCGGTCTCCACTCCAGAACTCGTCTGTTCCAACATAAAAATGTAAACCTATAACATATAAATTACAGTTTCCATAGGTAGTACCACCTAAAGTTCACCAAAAACAGATAATCTGTGCGGCTTGAACGAATTATTCAAACAGTGAAAGCAAAGCAGGAAATGAAGACCTACTGGTTATAAGTAACAACTAGCCGACGGCTTTTATCGAACTTTGAGAGATTTGCAAGCCACAGTCGCTAACTCCTCGGTGAGAGACCTACAAATCTGATATGGCAATTATTTACTAGGTTAGACTCGTGTTGATCATCTAGGTATGTACCACCGCAGTGCCAATATCGTTCCGTGAAATAAGAGTTCTATGCACTTTTGTGTTTCGGGATAGGGCACTGTAGCTAGTGAAATTACCGGGTATAAGAGACCTAACATCTTGGTCTCGGGTTTCGCCAGTGCCATTGATGGAAAATAAAACTGTCTTCTTGTCGACTCCTTTAATGCCCGCTCTCATGGTCAGATATAAAAAAAATATTTTGAAAAAAGTGTAAGATCCTGCTTCTCCGCTTTTCTATTTCCAGCCTCCACCAGCACCTTTCGCAAGTCGTCGTCCCTCGGTCCGCGTCCTACCTACGCTTGCCGGACGCTTCTCCACTCCAGAACTCGTCTGGTCCAACGGACATCGAATCTGCGACATACGTGACCAGCCCACTGCCACTTCAACTTACCGATCCAGCGGGGTATACTTATCTGTGTGGGATAACATCAGAAATGAAAGACTCCTAGTATAGATCGCTCTATTGTCCTAATAGTCACTTATTCAATATTTAAAAAAAAGTAAAATTATTATTCCATCTCAAGTACTTATTCTAGATATTAACAAATAATAATTAATCAATACTAACAACTAAAAACCTTAAAAATTAAATATTATAACTAAATATAAAAAAAAATATATAATAACTAAATAAAATAATTAAAAGAACCCCCTTTGGTAAAGTTCCGAAGACACTGGCAGCGTTACCCTTTGAATCGCTAAACTAATTCTTTGACCAAGGTAGCTGCCAGATCTTCGGTCTCAGTAATGTCGACTATCGTTTGGAAATTTCTTTAAAAAGCCTAATAGCGCTAGGGCCCCACGGACCAAGGTCTCGACACCGAATGGGACAAAGTCATATTCAGAGCCTAGACCCTGTATTTGCACGTTTTGGCTTTTAAGTTGTAAGCATCTCAAGTTGTATTTCAACTTCAATACCGCATCCAGTAGAACTTCATCCAGAACAACCAACCATCAACTTATCACCAGTCCAACTTGGCCCTCGGACTTTCAAGTCCTAGCGCAAAGCCTGTGCACAAAGGGATTCGTGCAGCTCAAATTACATTGGCCATATTTAAAATGTTAACGCATTCCCCGACCATGCATACTGGACTAAAATTTTGATCCACCATGAGCTCCGTGTCATTTGGAAATATAACTTTTTAGAACACTCAGTATGTAAGCAAATAAGTCTTACAAAGCGCGTGTTTTCGAAAGCTATGTATAACGTGACGTATAATAAGAGAGTGTCATGTTTGAGGGAGTGCCTTTTTCGTTATAAAAATAGAAAAAAAAACGCGTGTGTGTTCACGTACCTAGTGAGTGTACCTGAAAAACACACAGATGTTAGTGAACTTTCTGATCATCATCACTCATATAAACTCATCCCCACCGAGGAGCACGAGCCTAAAGGGTATATAGACCCTAGTTATCCAACGGGCCCAGTGCGGATAGATTTTTTTTAAAATAAGCATGTTTTTTTTCTTCATCATTTGACGACCCATTTGGTGTTGCGGTTGAGAGGTCGGCCGCAACACTAAGGGTTCCGGGTTCGATCCCCGGGCAGTACAAACATTTGTGTGCATGAACATGTCTGTTTGTAATGGTCTGGGTGTTTTCTATGTATAATATGTATGTATTTACAAAAAAATGTATACATGTATGTTTATCCGTTGTTTAGTACCCATAATACAGGCTTTACGCTTAACTTGGGGCTAGATGGCGCTGTGTGATTGTCAGTAGATATTTATTTATTTATTTTCTTCATCATACAATCCCCAAGTGCAAGTAACTCACCA
The DNA here is from genome assembly GCA_019425675.1 of Leucinodes orbonalis. Classification (NCBI taxonomy): domain Eukaryota; kingdom Metazoa; phylum Arthropoda; class Insecta; order Lepidoptera; family Crambidae; genus Leucinodes; species Leucinodes orbonalis. Next base: position 169,339 of record PQWD01007478.1, read on the forward strand.
ACATGCCTATACCGGTCCACGAAGTCGACCATAGTCTTGCCCAGGCGGTCTTCTTGGCCGCCTCCAGCAGACCTGCCACCGGGTCTTCAGTACCGGCGTGGACCCGGCTGCAGTACTCCCGCAGCTCTCCCAGTTCAAAGTCGCAGGTCTTCGCGTCGAACTCCTCAAGGAACCAGCAGTTCTCGAGGGAGGTGGTGAACAGGCTGTCTAGGTATGGCTTGAGGACCGGTCCTGGGTGCAAAGTTAGCTGAAGTAACTCTTTCAAACTTAAACACGTAACACAAGGAAGGAAAATAAAATAATGAAGACTTGATAAAATATCTGCCGTTCTCACTTCACTGTCATAAGTAATGTATATTAATCATCATCAGCACATTAACGTCCCCACCGAGGGGCACGAGCCTACCCGTATAGGGTGTTTAGGCCATAGTCGTCCACGCGGACCCAGTGCGGGTTGGACGACTTCACGCACAACCTTTGAATCTCTTCGCAGGCGTGCGCAGGTTTTCCTCACGATGTTGTCCTTCACCGTAAAAGCGTCGGATAACGTACATATATTTTTCGACAATTCGAAAACACATTTGTACGTGGCGGGATTCAAACCTCAGCAACCTCAGGGCAACAGTCGACACCATTGAGCCACCGACGCTCAGTATATATATATATATTTAATGAAAAACTTTACCTAGATATTTCTTGTCATCCTTTGCCCCTTTATGCAGCCACTGCAGGACGTCCCCATGAGACGGGTCCCGTCCCCCGAAGGACTTGCCTCTCTTCGTACAGCATCAATGAGACACGCTGACGATGCGTCGTAGTACTCCTTTAGCTTGTTCCATTTCTTTGACCTACATGCCCAGTAATATAATATTTGAGTAAAAATAAAGTGTCGACACTTTATTGCTCACAAGTACACACAAAAAAAGAGTGTACTATTACAACCAAAATTTACCCGTTCACCTTTCCTATATTTCCTTTTTTTAAGGTTGGCAACACTTAATGTCTGCTTATTTGCCTGCAAATGAACTAAACTAAATTAACTTATCGTTCACCTGATCTTGATATTCAGAAAAAAATTAAAATAACATTCAATTCAAATCCAGGATTTTTATCATACTCGTAAGTCTCCCCGATAACTTCCAGTCCCACCGGTAGGAAACTGTTTTCATCCAATTGCTACCCATCTTTTGGATGGCCGTCCTATGCTGCGCTAGCCGGTACTTGGTCTCGATTTGAAAACCTTTTTTTTTGTGCAGAAAGGACTAAATTAGTACAAGTTTACTTATCTCAAAAAAATCAAATTATATCGCCACATATGGACATTGGCAACTCTGCAACACCTTGCGTGCAGTGACCAGGGGGGTTACCGTCATCTCTTAAAACAGTGTTACAATAATATTACTTTGTCTTTTCTGGTACAAAAATTCTGACATATCATTATAACAATACTGATTTAAGAGATTGTGGTAACCGCCCAGCACTCAATATATGGAACTAACCAGGAAAGACGCCAACATTTTAAATGATTCCCACTTGTTCGCCCATTTTCCCATCTGTTATCAACAGCACTCAATTTAACAAAAATGTATTTATTTATCACTCAATTTGCATACCCTACTCATAATATCTGTGCACGCTAATGTTTGCGTGGTTTCACGCCGGTTTTCTGTGAAGAAAACTGTTAAAAAAAGCTTAAAGGAGAGAGAGAAAACTTATATGAAAAGAGTTTATCACCTGTATTGAGACAATTCTCTATTGAACTCCATAATCGTGGTCCGCTGTACAGAGTTAGGTAGAGATCTCTCGCCTGGTCCAGCATGATGGCCAGCACGTGGACCATGTCCTCGAGGGGCTCGTCAGCACACGTGGCCTGCAGCAGGTTGGCGCGGAAGTTGCTGGGGCCCTCCTGGGAGGTGGAACATATATAAAAAACTATTTCATTGAAACCGGGCGATCCGGCTACAGTTCTTTAACACCTGACAATCCGCATTGATATGGGTCTGGGTGACTCAAACTCTTAGTCACGAAACAATGTACAATAAAGACTTTAAAAGAAATACTTTCGTGGTGTTATAGACTGAACGTTGAGCTTAGGTCGCTGCATGATCCGAGGATCGAAGTTTCGAATCCCACCGGAAGACCAAATATTGGAAATTTGATGGAAGATTCAATATGTCTGGATGAGACAGACTCTAACTCGCAAAACTGTTTACAATTAAGACTTTACATCTTTCGCTGACGTGATCTGGGATTATGTAGTAAAAGTTTGCTTAGGACAATGCAGGCTGAGTCACTTGATTGTCTCAAAACAAAGATGATTTCGTGCTTCAGTGGAGTCAGTTGGTTCTGTGTACATTGAGGTAGAGATCTCTCGCCTAGTCCAGCATGATGGCCAGCACGTGGACCATGTCCTCGAGGGGCCTATCAGCACCCGTGGCCTGCAGCAGGTTGGCGCGGAAGTTGCTGGGAGGTGCAACATTCAGTAAAATGACTCAAATTATAAAAAATATTTTTCATTGAAGCCGATCCGGTAAGTTGGGATGGTGATTGGGATCGCGTAGTGTATTATCCCCCTTACCCCCCCCCCCCTACTACTTTCGAAATTGCAAATGATTTAACATTTGCCATCTTATGTCCTCAGACGTAGTTTTATGTTATGTAACGACCGCCATATTGGTGACATTTGAATCTTTGAACACGAAATCTTTTTTGACAGTCAGCATGCGGTTACTATGCTATCTTGTTGGTATCAAGCAGTGATCAGACTCAATGCCCAGTCCGCTTTATCAAGAAGATACCCAGAATATATAATAATAAATATCCACTAACATTCACACAGCGGTCATCTAGCTTCAAGTTAAGCGTGAAGCCTGTATTTTGAGTACTAAACAACGGACAAACATACTTATATATATTTTTTGTAAATGCATACATATTATACAAAACACCAAGACCATTACAAACAGACATGATCATAAACACAAATGTTTGTAATGCCCGGGGATCGATTCCGGAACCCTGTGTGTAGCAGCCGACGTCTCAACCGCAACAACGAATGGGTCATCAAATTGATGGAGAATAGTTACTATCTATCAGTTGTTGGTCTCAGTCAATGGCAATCTGTCGTGGTTAGGCGTATCACTTACCATCAGTGGAGCGTATCAGGTGTGACTACAGACATTATCATAAACACAAATGTTTGTACTGCCCGGGGATCGATTCCGGAACACTGTGTGTAGCAGCCGACGTCTTCAACCGCTACACCAAATGTCGTAGAGTCAAACTTGGTATAACATTGGGCAGCTTACCAACACCACCATGTTCTTGCACCGCACCAATTCGCTGGCCACTCGCCACAAATACCGCAACTGTCGATTGGAGTACGAACAACCGGATCCCTTAACCTCCTTGTTCAAGTCTTCCCAACGGCTGAATAACACTGTTTCTAGTGACTCGGAAGGTGTTGTTGGTATTTCTTCGTTTCCTGTTGAGAACAAATTGGGAGTTGATTGTGTGTTTGATTCGTTTCCTTTTTATTTACGTAGAGAATCATAATATAGCGATTATAACCCTAATTCATACAAAATGATATTGATAAAAAAATTAACAACTCCTCATCATCATCAGCTCATATACGTCCCCACCGAGGGGCACGAGCCTACCCGCATAGGGTTTATAGGCCTTAGTCGTCCACGCGGGCCCAGTGCGGATTGGACGACTTCACGCACAACCTTTGAATCTCTTCACAGGCTTGCATGAAGGTTTCCTCACGATGTTTTCCTTCACCGCAAGAGCGTCGGATAACGTACATATATTTTCGAAAATACATTGGTACGTGTCGGGATTTCAACGTCAGCCCTCCCGCTAGGAAGGCGACAGTCCACACCATTGAGCCACCGACGTTCCTAATATAATATACGGTACCATTTGTACATAAACATATTTAAAATTGTAGTGTAGTCGCAGGTAATGTCGCGGGGCACAGCTAGTTACAAATAAGGTTCCTGGCCCGTAGTGTACCTGCGAGCGCGTGCAGCCGCAGCAAGGCTCGCGCCACCGCGGCCCCGTCCCCGCGCCACGGGCCGCGCGCCCCGCGCCGGGAGACGCCCTCCCGCTCCACTGCGTATGCGAACCCTGCTGCTCCACCGGTGTTGCATATTGCCACTAATCTGGCAACAACAGAATGAACAAATCGTGATATTCTCGTTCATGATCGACGACCCATTTGGTGTTGCGGTTGAGACGTCGACTGCAACACCAAGGGTCCGGGTCGATCCCCGGGCACAAACATTTGTGTGCATGAACACGTCTGTTTGTATTGGTCTGGGTGTTTTTTTATGTATAGTATGTATGTATTTACAAAAAAATATATATAAGTATATATAACCGTTGTTTAGTACCCATAATACAGGCTTCACGCTAACTTGGGGCTAGATGGCGCTGTGTGAATATCAGTGGATATTTATTATTATTTTTAACTTTCATCATGACAGTAATCGACATCTGAGAAAAAAAACCAAGCCAATTTCCCAGTGATTTTGTTTTTATAACATTAGCGATTATCAAATATTGATGCATCGAATCAGGCAAATTAATAGAATTTGACAAATGGTGAAAATTTTCTTCTAATGGAGAACTGCAAACAAAAAATCCAGCGCCTTAATTTAGGTTTTAGAACAAAAAACAGAATTAGTTCGAACTAAACCCCACTCTAATCCAAAATATGTCCCAGTTTAATCATTAAACTTGTGCAGTGTTTCTTTGTTGCGAGCAATAAAGAATTATCCATCTAAACCAAAGTATAATGTTTTCGGAAGAAAAAATACCCGCAGTCACCAGGTAAAATCGGGCAGGCCTATGTCCAGCAATGGACTGCGATAGATTAAACAGAATAATAATTTACAGTGCATACAATTAATTATTACCTTTCCACATGATGGCGACCTCAACCAGATATTTTATTTATAGGGAGTATTCCCTATGAATAAAATATCTTTTTGTATTTATTTATGTTTCTAGGCTTTTGTAAATATATTGAATTAGTTATATTTTAATGTTGTTTTTAGTCTTAAAAAAATAAGTTTAGTTAATTTATGTTTCAATATTACAAAAAACGAATATTATTACTCACTCGTCGAAGTACCAGAATAAATGAGGCAGCGTGTTGAGCCGAGCCCAGTCTCGCCTTAAGTTTGGACTACTACCCAACCGCAGTAGCCGACGTCGGAAGACACATGACGTCATGTATCGGCTCACCACCCGAAGAGTATCCTATGGTGACAACCATAGGGTCTTTAATACCTCAACATGACTATACTGAAGTATATAACATAATATTTAATATAGTTGTAGTACAAAGTTCACAAACTATGCGTACTAATTACTGATGCGTGACGTCATAACTAGGTAGCCATTTGTATGAAGCGTTTTTGGGAAAGTTCATTTATGTGTTTTTAGAATTGGGAAACCTGTGTAAGTTGAAATGTTAACGGAGTCTTTATTTTATTAATGTAAAGCGGTCCATCGATACAATAGTAGAAAAAAAATGTCATCATCCCTACTACCATTTTAAACCATGAACATTAAAGTTGTTCCGGAATACCAAAACCGTTGGATTGTAAAGTGTCGTAATGTCAAGTAGTTCAGAAAAAGTCAACCTACGTTTTATGTTACTTGACGACCCATGTGGTGTAATGATTGATACGTTGGCTATTACACCAAAGGTTCGATCCCCGAGCTTCACAACATTTTTGTGCAAGAACATATTTGTTTGTATTCGTCTGGGAGTTTTCTAAGTATTTACAAAAAAAGTATATAAGAATGTTTATTTATTTATTTAAGATCATCAACAAGATTTACATTTTCACATGTTACATTTTTTTTTGCTTTTATAAAACCGTTCTTAATGTAATCTCACTTATAGGTGATAACGGCATGCATTGACAACAAGTAAGTGCTTTAATAAGGTAAAACAGTAAAACTAAAACACAATAAAAAAAATAAAAAATAGATAGATAATGAAACAAACTAACCAACAATACTCTGGGAAACTTGGGGAAGACACAGCATTTTTAATTTCCCAGTACAAGTGTTATATATATCAATATCGGAGGACTTAGACTGCGAATTATAACTGCGAATCATTCGGTTTAAAGGAGAATAAAGACCCAGATTTTATTTTGAGCTTCTCATTGCAAATAAATTATACCTTGAGGCTCGTGGTATCTTAGTTGGAACATTGATATTTATCCTAGATAGCAAGCCAGGGCAATCCAAGACACCGTTTGCGAGTTTGTGGAGGAAAGTGTGGTCCATCCGTTGTTTAGTGGGTCATGGAGGCAACAGTGACTCGGTCGACTACAGTGGCTCAGTCATGTTTCGACCTGAAGGGATAGGAATATATATTTGTCTCTTTTACCAATTCGAAGGCCTTGGTACTCGTGCACGTTTAAACCAGTTTGCTCGCCGTTCGAGCGCCGCGCGGAAGTGTGGGGTAGTGATTTTTGTTTTCGCGCCCACTAAATTACTTTCTAAGGTGAGTTTCGATTGTTTTCATATCTTTGTTTGTTGCTATAGGTAATAGCCATTATATTTATCGGATAGTAGGTCTTGTATCAATTGTCTTTAACCCGTATTTTGACTTATTTGGTTTAAATCTCGGTTGTTGTGATCAAATATTTTCCAAATGGCGTAAAAGTAAACAGTGACTCAATTTTTACAGGTACACAGTGGCTCATGAGCCATTGTGTACCTTCTCAATTTCAATACTTTTGTAGCTTATACAAATTCAATATTTTTGTAACTTTTAAATCAAATTTTGTTATTTTATTTATAGAATGCCACGGAAAAAGACCGCCAGAAAAATAGGGAACACTTCGCATGAAAAAATTAAAGAAGGCTTGCAGTTTATAAGGACGGGAGAATCTATAAGAAAAGCATCAACAAGAGTTGTGAATATTCTAACAGAAAAGACCTAAAGAATCCATTACCTCATCCACCCAAGGAAGGAGAATGTTATAGTTGAATTGACAACTAAAAAGCAGAGGTCGTTATATATTGGGAAGGTAATAGAAGAAAGAAACAATGAGCTTGAATACTACGTATCATTTTTGAAACGCAAGTCTGGTACTCATAAGTTCCATATCCCTGCTAAACCTGATCTTTCCCTTGTGAAGAAGAATGATTTAAAACATATTCTTCCAAAGCCTACATTAGTTGGTACGTCTTCTAGACCATTCTACAATTTCTCGATTGATTTTACTCGTCTTATCATTTATTAGAAATTAGTTGCTACCTTATTATTGTTCTAACGATAGTACAAATGATTGTTGTTTTAATAATGTTATGTTGTTTTTCCCTAATGGTCATTGTTATTGTTGATTGCTTAAAACATAGTATTTGCTAAGTGTAACAAATGTTAATATATCATTGTATAAAATAAAAAAATAAATAAAGCTCACGCCTTGGTCCCAGAAGGGTAGGCAGAGATGATGAAACGCCACTTTGCACGGTCCTGACATACTTCCCTAGCTTCAATCACATCCATCAATCTTTTCATACAAGCTCTTTTATTCCTCTTACTTGGGACCCCAGCCTTCTTAAGGACTTGACCAATTTGGTCAAGGTAAATATCATTGTATATGATATTATTTTGAGTAATTTTAATATGTTAGTTACATAGGTTGTTAATTGATAAAAAGACTAAAATTGTTAACGAAGAGACTGAAATTACTTAAGGTCTTATTATTTAGCAATAAAAGTCCTAAGAGTCGTGTTGATTATAATAAAAATAGCTTGTAACAGTTTTGTTATTATTTCTAATAAAAAGAACTACGTGGAATGGGCATTATCTTTTCTTATAAATACCGCCGAGACACCGTGTACCACTAGAGCCACTGTGTACCACAACAGTGAGTCAGTGTGTACACCTAGTTGTCCACAGTGGCTCAGTTATAATTTTTTTGTTTTACGTTCCTAATTTGACATAAGTTATAAATAATGGAGAATTATGAGTGCTCAGTCACAGTTCAATAGTGTATCTAAAATGTGAGCAGATTTTAGGCCAATATTAAAGTGATATCTATTTTTTTTAAGCTTCGGAAAAAAAGTGAGTCACTGTTGCCTTCCTGACCCTACACATAGTATATTAGAGGTTAATGCATAGATAAGCCTTAATCCCTATTCGCGTAACCGGCGTGTGCCGGGCCACTTCTCTCCCCAAACATATACCGTTTCCCCGCGCTCTCCCCACAACGCCCTAAGCCGAGGTTCAAGTCCCACTCTGGGACGCCCGCGAGGCTCGTAATGCAAACTTTAAGGCTGAAAGCCATCTGCACTCGCCACGCGCCCGGGGAAGCTGTAAATGCCATCTGCGGCCAACACCAGTACTAGATGTCGCTGCGTGAATGTCAGTGGATATTGTTAAACACTGTTACCTGAAACACGCCGTCTCTCAGCTTGTCAATGAGAGCGTTAAGGGCCCCAGCGACCCTGGCGACAGTGGAGGCGTCCGAGTGATGTGCGTCGAGCGTGGCCTCGAGGGCGGGCTGCCACAGCTGCCACGAGCCCCGCTCCCCCGACCCTGACGACTGAGGGACCCCACGGCTGCTGCGTAATAACCCTGCGACAATCATCATCTGCTCATGCTGGGTAATTTTTTAAGTGTACAGGACGATCACCTGATGGTGAGTGATACGCCTAACTATGACCGAGCGGCTGAGAGAGATAATGTGAAAACAAATACAAAAAATATAAGTATACAACTATACATCACCCGTACGAAGCGGTGGATCGCTAGTTTCATTTTTTATGTTAGAAGTGTACAAGACGGTCAGGGCGCTTACCTGATGGTAAGTGTTACGCTTAACTATCACAGAGCGGCATTGAAGGAGACCAACAACTGACAATTATTATTCTCCGTCAATGCCGCACTGCGCCCGACGACTACAGATGTTAGGTCTCACATACGCAATAATTTCACAAGCTACAGGTTATTGCAGGCTAAACCATCTGGTTGTCTAAAAAGAACCAGGTGATTCAGCCTGAAAGGTGATTCCGTACTTCGGAGACCACGTTAAGCTGTCGGTCGCAGGTACAATCTTAGGATAGTAGAGTTTTAGCTCAATCTCCGTAATATCTCATCTCAAAACCGGTAGCTCCTTGAGCTAGATTCCAAACTTGATGAGAGGCTACTCCGACCACCTGCGGCTATCTATAATATAAAAATGAATCGCAAAATGTGTTGGTAAGCGCATAACTCAACAACGCCTGGACCAATTTGGCCAATTATTTTTTTAAAATGTTCATTGAAGTCCAAGGATGGTTCTTACGGCGAGAAAAAATGGAATAATTGCCGGGAAAACCCTAAAAACAGCCCTTTTCTTTTTCACATACAAATGTTTTCTAACTAAAACGTAGAATCAATTTGAGCTTTATTGCTATTATAATATAAAGTTCATTAAAATTACTTTTAAATGCTTATAGTGTTTTATTTAATTATTTTTAATTCGCACCGAATTATTACCAGGGTGACGGTTCTGTTCAGGATAATTTTTGCATAGAATATAAAAAAGGTAGGAACAAACACTGCCACATTACAAATTTTTCTGACAGGACGAAGTCTGTCGGGTCAACTAGTTACCTATAATTATGTAACTGGTATACTTGCCTGCAATGTGCGAGGGTTTTACAAAGAAAATTGGCTACATCAGCCACATGTGAGCACATTAACGGCAAAACTGGAGTTGAAGACAGTCGCTGTGGCCGTAACCGGTCAAGGTTACATCACCATCATCAGATCATTAAACGTCCCCACCGAGGGGCAACGAGCCTACCGTATAGGTGATAAGGCCTTAGTCGTCCACGCGGGCCCAATGCGGATTGGACGACTTCACACACAACCTTCTCGAATCTCTTCGCAGGCGTACATGAAGGTTTCCTCACGATTTTCCTTCACCGTAAGAGCGTCGAATAACGTACATATATTTTTCGAAAACACATTGGTACGTGTCGGGATTTGCCTCAGCCCTCCCGGTAGGAAGGCGACAGTCCACACCATTGAGCCACCGACGCTCCCGAGGTTACATCATCATAACATAACTTATAAGAAGATGGTGACTCACCCCCTGCGCGCTAGTGTAATGCAGCAGCGCCATAGGATGGGTGAGCGGTACTCTGGTAGTATAGGCACTCGCGCTGCAACCCTGGACTCTTGCAGCCAGCACCAGCTTGGCTTCAGCCTGGCCACCTCCCACGCGGACCATCACCCATGCTGCACCTTCCACTATGGCCAGTCGACGCTCGGGGATCGACACCCCTGATGTGGCTGGATATTCAGGAAAGTGAAGCTTTAACCTATTGAACGTCGGGAATCCAGACACATTAGATTTTATTTGTGTCTTAAAGCGTCATTGGCAGTCAAAGGGTTAAGGAAACACTACACAGCGCTGTTTTGAAGATTCAAGTTGAAGATTTTCTAAGTCTCGTTTAAGAATACGGGCCTAAGTATCGTTTGTCATCAGCTTATTAAACGTCCCCACCGAGGGGCACGAGCCTACCCCTATACGAGTCGTCTGTTTTTAGGCCTTAGTCGTCCTCGCAGGCCCAGTGCGGGTTAGACGACTTCACGCACAACCTTTGAATCTCTTCGTAAGCGGGTTCCCTCACGATGTTTTCCTTCACCGTAAGTATCGGTTACCTCTCTCCAAATAGCAGTAGTGTCCCGGCTCGGCGCGTGCGGCGGCCCTAGCGCACAGCACTCTAGCGCCGCCCCCGCCGCCACGAGCGCTCGCACACCGCGCTATCAGCTCCACCCACCGCTCCACCATCTTGTCCCTGACCACACCATCACCGTAAGCACCATAAGCAATATCCACTGCACAATATTTAAGGACACACCACGCGCACTTGAATCAAAACCACACATACATGAATGACATAAAAGGACGCACGCACACACTCGCACATGCACACAGGCACGCGCGCACAAACACACACACACACACAAACACGAGCACACATACACAAACACGCGCGCACACAAAAACACGCACGCGCGTACCCGCAAACGTACATTACGTACAAAAATGACTATATAGGTAACACTTAGATACAATGTTATAGGTACGAGTATTATACAATCAGCTTCTTTCGCTAATTAAACCTGAGCGTTCATTGTAATCTTTCATAAAAAATATCTTACTCCCTTCATTACCACTGACCTGCAAAGATACCCCGAAGGTGTCATAAACTCCTCCCACTTCTCAGCATCCCGCCCAGTGAGCCTGATCTTTCCGTAGCCAAGTGGACCGTCCTGCAGCCGACAAGACTCTGAACTGTTCAACACCGGCAGAGAGTCCAGGGTTACCAGATATTCCAGGGAACGAGATCGCATCTGGGGATGAAATAAGTAGTTTATTTTTATTTTAAGAATCTTAATGAATCAAACGGAGCCTCTAGATTGCAATAATGAAATAAACATATATAATTGTAGTAAGTAGTAATATATACGTCTTTTTTATTTTTTTGAACTTAATTTTTGTGTGATATTGACAAATGTAGAGTTAGGCCTTAACTCCAGTTAACTTCATCATCAGCTTATTAAACTTCCCCATCGAGGGGCACGGGCCTACCCTAAAAAGTAGGTATAGGCCTTAGTCGTCCACGCAGGCCTAGTCCGGATTGGACGACTTCACACACAACCTTCGAATCTCTTCGCAGGCGTACATGAAGGTAACCTCGCGATGTTTTCCTTCACCGTAAAAGCGTCGAATAACATACATATATTTTTCGAAAATTAGAAAACACATTAGTACGTGTCGGGATTTCAACCTCAGCCCTCCCGGTAGGAAGGCGAAAGTCCACACCATTGAGCCACCGACGCTCCCGAGGTTACATCATCATAACATCATTAAACTTCCCCATCGAGGGGCACGGGCCTACCCTAAAAAGTAGGTATAGGCCTTAGTCGTCCACGCAGCCTATCCAGATTGGACGAAATTAACCTTGGAATCTCTTCTTTCTTCTCACGATGTTTGCCTTCACCGAAGAGCGTCTGATAACGTACATAAAATTACGAAAATTCTAAAACACATTAGTACGTGGCGGGATTTGAACCTGCGCCCTTCGACCGGAAGGCAACAGCTCAGACCATTGAGCCACCGACGCTCTTAACCAGTTAACTTGTCGTTATAAAACAGGCAATGTAACTTTCCATGTTACCACCATCGTGTCTTTCTAAGATAAGTATTGTGGTTACCTTCTTCCCCCTGTGAAGGGCAATGAGGTGGCAGCACCTGAACCTCGGGTCCCTCTGGCCAGCCCCGTCCACAATGCGCTGCACCAGGCCCTCCACGGCTCCCTCCATCTCCGTGGACATGCGCCCTGTGAACAAAATATTGGATACAAGGACAATGGGCAGCAAAATATCCATAAATCCAAAGCCGTTAATACTATATGAAGTGTAAAGAAGCGAGACAATATTGAAATCTGAACTTAAGTTTTAGTAGAACATAAATGTCCACTTCAAATGTTGAAATTTGAAGAGGATATATACTTTATTAAAAAGACAATATCACATCACCAAAGTGCGAAGACGTACATTATTTTAAGAAACTTAATTATATCTGTTTCGTCCTATAAAACGAATAACTACATTATTTTCATAATTCATTTGTAGTATATTTTAACCAATTTAAAATGAAAAGCAATGATAACTTTGCCTGGTTATTTTCAGTACCTCAAAATGAAAACGGCATCCTTATTCAAACAATAAAACATAAACTGGTCAGCAAGTGGCAACTGTCACTGTGTTGACAGAATGGGTTAATCTTAACTACAATATCGACGAAAACTTAATTCATCATATGGTATATAAGCCTGAGTCGACCACGCGGGCCCAGTGCGGAATGGCCGACTTCACGCACAACATATGAATCTCTTCGTATGTGTGCTCAGTTTCCCTCACGATGATTTCCTTTACCGTAAGAGCGTCGGATAAACGTACACATAATCCGGTACTTGACACCACTAATCGTTGACATACTTTTTATGAACTGTCAAAAAGGAACGTTTCCATATATTTTGTATAAGATCAGTAATATGTGACGTCATTGCTCACTAGCATAAATATACCTCATATTTATTGGTTTCAATGTATTTAAAAAACAATATTGCAATAAATATTTTTCTTAAAATAGAGTGAGTGCCTCAGAGTCCTGATGGTTCTGGATAAATGACTTCAATTATACAAGCTTCCTTTTGAGATGCCTCTTAAACCTTTTCTTAAGACCGAGTTGAAATAGTCTTACCTATAACTTCCGTTATCAAGGATTCCTCATAAAATTTATCAGGTAAGATAATACCTAGTGATTACAAACCTTTCTGATCATCGTCATACAGTGTGTCAACGTATGAGTTGAGCGCGCGCAGCTGATTCACAGTGAACTTGAGTCCTGTGGCTGGGAGCCGGAGATCAGCTCCTAACACCTCGCCAGTTACCGCAGATGGTGCTGAACCCATCCCTGTTTAAAAATATCAATCGAAAACCATAAAATTAATCAGCTATCTAAACTGAACGCTCAGGTCTCAAATTATCAAATTAAAGTGATGTCTCCCTCTTTTGAAAAAATAATATTCACACAGTGCCATCTAGTCCAAATCTTAGACAGGAGCTTGTATAAGGGCTATAAACAACTGAAAACATTTATATACATATATATTTTACATAGAAAACAATAACACAAACATGTTCATGCATACATCTTTGCACTGCACAGGGATCAAACCTGGAGTCTTTGGCGTTGTAGCAGACTTCACAACCACTACACCACATGGGTCGTCAGTTATGATTCAAAATAAAATCATAAATAAATTGTCAAACTAAATTAAACTAGAATATAAATTATTAGACTAGAAATGATTCCTGACCTTGAAACAAAACTATAACTGGCTAGCAAATGCATCGTTCACATTCGTGTATCGATTGTGTAACATCGATTATGCGCGCGCGCACAATGTCGAGCGAGATCAAAATGGCGATTGCGGTATTTCCGGCGGAAGGGCATTATCTGTCGCCGGTCATGCGCACAGGTGACCGTGAGGGCCGGCTGGATCATGGACCCTGTTATCTATGATTGGTTCATAAAAACGATGGCATATTTTTTATACTTTCTAGCACGGCTTTTAGTCTAAACAGGGGGGTTCTTAATAGATAAAACAATACACTTTAAAATTGGTTCAGGTTTTTTGTGTAAGTAGGTAAAGATAATGAACGTTTTGCGAAAGTTATTGTTGGTAAGTTATTCGCCCATCATTGAGCGTCGGAGGCTCAATGGTGTGGACTGTTACCCTCCTACCTTTTTGAAGTGAACTAATAACTTTGGATAGATACCCAGGATTTTCATTAGCTAATATCCTCCAACCAAATCTCAGAAGTGCATAACATTTATATTTCACAGGACTGTAACTGCCACTGCGATGGTACCTACCTAGACGACTAAGTATTGAGCCTAACACTACCACGTGCCTTCTTTCTTGTTGTGTTCAGACACAGTTGTGTG